>CM042184.1:51664566-51676499 GCA_023539305.1 Ilex asprella
CATGACAGGGGCCCACATATTTTATTTTTTTGGTGGAAAGTGGGCCCTCTACACAAACCTTAAAAACAAAGAAAAATGAATGGGGGTGAAAGGTCACTTTCGTAAATTGCTATTCCCTGTTCTTTCCATTAAATAGTGCTCTTGCTGGTCCAGAGCTGACAAGAGATCTTCAAGACTCTCGCGTTTGCCTCTTAATAGTGCCCACCTATTCTTCCCAGAAAGTTTCGTTTTCTTTTCCCGGGAAATTTAAATGGCTGAGAAAAGCAAGATTCTGATCATCGGAGGAACTGGGTACATCGGAAAATTCGTTGTTGAAGCAAGCGCAAAGGCTGGCCACCCTACATTTGCTCTGGTCAGAGAAAGCACAGTTTCTGATCCCGTTAAGGGAAAACTCGTCGAGAGCTTCAAGAACCTCGGTGTCACTCTGATCTATGTATGTATAAACAAATCGATATATATATATATATATATATCTGTGTGTGTGTGTGTGTGTGATTTGGATTTTGTAGAATTGATGGATGTTTGGGTCAGGGAGATATGAATGATCATGAAGGATTAGTGAAGGCAATAAAGCAGGTGGATGTGGTGATATCGACTGTGGGACACATGCAGATAGGTGATCAGGTTAAGATCATTGCTGCCATTAAAGAAGCTGGAAATGTTAAGGTTTGTGTGTACTTTCGAGAATTTCAATTTTCAAACAATTTTTTCTATCCGGTCTGGACTAAGCCTCTTCAATGGTTGATGTTGGGACGTTTTAATATTAGACATACAATCTATTGTAGACTTGGATTTAGTCAATGGATAGGTACATCCTATGATGAATACATGGTACAATGTGTTACTTAGTGGGTACATCCATCTCTTCTTTTCTCCTAAGCATAAACAATATTAATCAGATATCTTTATCCGCAACTGTCCAGATTTCTTTGTGTTCATTTCTAATCCATCACACTAGAATATACTTTTTTTCTCTTATAATTTTCTTGAACTGTTCAGAGATTTTTCCCGTCAGAGTTTGGGAACGATGTTGATCGTGTTCAGGCTGTTGAGCCAGTAAAATCTGCATTCGCATTCAAGGCCCAATTTCGCCGTACTGTTGAGGCAGAAGGAATTCCTTACACATACGTGGCCTCCAACTGCTTTGCTGGCTATTTCCTCCCATCATTGATACAGCTGGGAGCCACTGCTCCACCAAGAGACAAAGTTACCATCTTAGGGGATGGAAATCCCAAAGGTACTGTACGTACCTATGAAACTCACATTACCCTCCCCTTTCCAGATGTCCAAAACTCCGTGTATGGCTTGAGAGTTACCTTCACCTACAGGTTCATTTCTATGAGCCATCAACGAAACTTTCTACCATCTGTGAATGCATAATCATGCTGGTTTCCCTTAGTGAGGTCTCTATAAATTCTTGAGTTCATAAAGAAATAAACTTTTTGGATGCAAATGCAACACGATATCTTTATCTTTTTGTGTATGAACTAGAAGTTACTTGAACCTTTTTAAACACGAATACAGTGAAATCCATATATATTAACCTTGAACGAGGATAAAACAAGCATTGCCGACATTTATAGTATAACGGCTTCCCTAAAATAACAGTGATAGCATAGTGAAAGCCCACTAAGCACTCAACCAATGCATAGTTGAATTCTGAGCTCGGAGCACTCAGAACTTTGCATCAATTAACAAAGGGGGAATGTGGGTTGTGGATATCACCAATGGCAGACCTCATTGAAATGCGTACTCCCTTAGCCTTAGATAAGCAAAAGTTGGGATATCTACTTTGCTCTTGTCTGCTTTTGCTTGTTTAGTTTGGTCTATAATATTGTGTAGAAAGCACTGTGCACATGTTTTATATTTTTCCTTCTTTCTTACTTTGTTTTACAGGTGTATTTAATGAGGAACATGACATTGGCACCTTTACCATCAAAGCTGTGGATGACCCAAGAACATTGAACAAGATCCTCTATATCAGGCCCCCCAAAAACACTTACTCATTCAATGAGCTTGTTGCCTTATGGGAGAAGAAGATTGGTAAAACTCTCGAGAAAATCTATGTTTCAGAGGAACAGCTTTTGAAACAGATTGAAGGTCAGTTGAAAGGCTTTTAGCAGAATCCCTTAAATCATTTTGACAAATCTCATTAAAAAACCCTAACCAAATATGATCTAGCTTGTAAACATTTATTTCTTTTCCTTAATCTCTAAAATTCATACCATTTATTGGACTTATTTCAATCAAATTATTTATTTATGAATCTTACCCATCATTGCAGAGAGTCCACTTCCTGTCAATATTCTATTAGCAATCAACCACTCGATTTTTGTAAAGGGAGATCACACTAACTTTGAGATTGAGCCATCTTTCGGGTTTGAAGCTTCTGAGCTTTATCCGGATGTCAAGTACACCACTGTGGAAGAATATCTTGATCAGTTTGTTTGAGAGAGAGATTCAAGCTTTTGCGTTTGTTGTTGTGTCTTGAGATTAATAATTGATTACCACTATGGGGGATCTTCTGAGTTATGTTTGGCGTACTGTCTTGTTATTGTGGGGAACTTGTTAAAAGATGTCATTACTTAAACTTCTGTATTTTCATATCAATGGCAAAGTTGTATCTTGTTGTGAGAATTGCTGAAAATTTTCTATTTCTGCCTAAAACGTAGCACTAAGATATACAGTATGTTCAAGCAATTCGATGTTTTGCTGTCAATGGTTCATGTTCGGATGACTGCTGATTTTTTATTTCTGAGTCCGAGGAGGGGTGACAGAGGGTATGTCTATCTGCTCAATGCAGAACAGTTTGCTTTTTTAAATCAGTTTATGCTTCGACTTGTTTCTCAAAGAGTAGTGATGGGAGCTCTTTTGGACTCTGGTGGCCAAATTGGCCACATTGAGATACAGGGTAAAACTGCATTGTGTGGCAGTGAACATCAAAAGATTGCTGCTTTTGTAAGAAGATAATTGTTTTGAGAACAATCACAGCTATTTGAAACCAATCATTTCCAATGCCTTAGTGGTTCATTCTGTCATGATTTCCCCAGCAACTTCATCAATAAGGTTTGACTTCATATCTCCTCATAAGGAGCACCACTCAGATGCATTCAGGTGGGTGTATCATTTTGTCTGCTGGCAATAGGAGAGGTCTATGGAACTGAAAAGTTTTTTTTTATCATTACAAATTTTGTAATTTATTTTTTCAATTTCAATAATCCTTTATAACTTTTGACAGTCATTTGCAAGTTATTTATAATTTTTAGGGGTCATTTATAACTTTGAGATTGCTTGTGATTTTACGTCAATACTAAATGACTCATAAAAATTGTAAATAACCGACAAAAATTGTTTCTTATACCATAAAAGTGGTAATATGACCTCAAAAATTGTAACTTTTTTTTGTAACTTAAACAACATTGAAATCATGTATTTCTAACACACAATTTTGTAAAATTTGACAAGATGGTACTTGATATGATTGGTATTACTGTTTGTTAGTTATAGATGTTTGATGTACTTATAACTTTCAAAGCATTAATGATGATTCTTTGCTTTGAAGTTAATCGAGTATTATTCCAACCATTTAGAGTTGCAAATATACATTTTTTTTCCTCCATATTTTTTTCTCAAGAACATGAGATTTTACTGTCGTGCCATTTATTTTCTGTCTCATTCAAATGAAATTGAATGATTATATTTGACGATCCCAGATTCAGATCAACTCAGTTGAGTGGGTAGAGTTTAAATCATCAAAAAGGTAGGCCAAACTTAGCTTGTGATCGCAATCCAATTCAAAGTTCGACGTATATGAGAAAACAATTAACGGCATAGCCATTAGTCAAAGATAGTTTCTATCCCTAAACTGTAGACATCTTCCCGATAAATTAGTTGCTTGACCTTTACGTCACCGCCACAAGTAAGACTTTGTGCCTATAAATTGTAAATCCTTCCCTTGCTTTTGTGCCCTCCCCCACACATGGAGCAGAGCTCGCAAACCTCACCTTGAGTGTACTCTTGTTTTTTCTCTATTTTTACTACTACCTTGTACTTTTTTATTATTAAAGTTTTTCGGTCACCGTTGCCATCTTCAATGGTTAAGTTACCCAGACCCAACTACTTAATCTTTATTTCTTATTATTTATTGTTTCATTAATTACTTTACACCACACATTTGACTGATTTGATCGTACATAATCAACTTTATGCATCATCAATATTCACCGAAGTTATTTTGTCATAAAAATATTTTTCTCTCCGATCTAATCAAAGGTAAGTCATCCACATCGAGATTAGAGTATTTATGATGGATAAATCTCTTATGGCCTGCCTAACTTCAAGGGATTGTCAAGATTCGAACTTAAAACGTTTAGATTTATAACTCGTCCTTATTACCATTTGAACTACCTTGAGTTGATGGTGTTATTATATGAGTAGCTATAGGAATTGGTTCAACCACCTAAATGTCATCATCTTCGTTTTCGCGTGCTTTTGAAGCTGGAAAGAAATCGCCACCTCACTGCCAATTCTGAAATCTCTCTCAACAGGATTACAATAATGATTTTGAGTACAACAGATTAAGCTTAATAAATCATAAAAGGCTCACAATAATAGAGGATAACGAAGCTTACTTTTCGTGAATACCTGAAGTTTCCATCAGAAATTTGAACAAACCAACCATGATCATGTTAGGATCGATCGCAAAGTTACCACAAAAGTATTTCGGGTCCAAACAAAGGAAGAACCAAACACAGTATTGAAAATGGTGAACAATCTACTTCACAGCAACAAAATTTTGTTCGAATTGATAAGTTATATCGCTTATTTTCCTTTACCATGTATCAAGTGTGACAGAAAAAGATGATATTTTCAATACATAAACCACTGCAGTCCCTTCTGGACCTCTTAGTGTCATATTTACAATCATGGCCGACATTAGAAACGGTTGATCCAATAAGTTTAAGCTCATATCTCAAGAGGGTTAGCTTAACACTTCCAAATCTTAATGTTCTTGAACAAATGCAGTTTTGAGACTTGGTATGATCTTGTGCTCTGGTCATGGGCTACCTTGTGCTCAACTTGATCCCCCATCTAAGTTTCAAAAGCTTTCTAATTCCAAAATCTGATTGTAGTGCTGGGGCTGGAGCTGGGGCTGGTGTTGGTGGTGGAACCGCCACCTGTGGCTGTGATGTAGCTACAAGTGCTCTTCTGGGCAACAACTTCATATCTATCCGAACCATCCTTCCTTCCCCTCTATCGCCTGCAAAATCTCAAGTTTGAATGAAATGATGAAAGGCATATTATCTTAATATCAACTGATAAGAAGAGAAACCCTTTAGCAAAAGAAAAAAAAATGGATGTGCATAACTTTGAATTGCATACCATTAGACTCTGAGTAGGACTTGGCAGCCGCAGACAAGCGAATTAGCGTAGGGGTGACGATTGAGAGGACAGCCCAGAAGAATAATATCAAAACAATGGCTCTCCCCCTCATTTGTTGGAGACTTATGGGAGATACATTAAGATGTTTGAGAGCTTTTATGCAACCACTATAATAGCAGGAGGAGAAGACCTAAAATAACTTAGCTGGCCATGTTTGAGAAACCAATCACATAATGGTGTATTATAAAATTCCAAACCACCACGCAATTTGATATTCTTATGTGTTTTTTGTGTGCATAAGTAAAGTCAGATACTTGACAAGGACCTTATTATTTGCTGTTCATTAGTTGGAAGTTGTTATACCAGTCGAACATATGATGTAGACATATTCCCCTCTGGCATTTTCTTATCCTGGTCAAGGTCTACTAAAACCCAGGTTAAGGTACTCCCATGAACAACCAAACTGGTGCCATCTTCATTGCTTCAAGCCTTAAAGTTTTATAATCTCTTAGCTCGGCTAAAGATTGGGGCCGGGTGAATTTTTTTTTCCAACCAAACAATAGATAAAATATGGAAGATTAAAAGGCTGCTTCCGTGCATCACAAACAAGATATAAGGTACTCCGCGATCAGAGGCCAACAGACTCTGAAAACCAGAGTTAAATATCTTCCAATACATTTTTACACCATTATCCTTCTTACTAGATCATCTACCGTGAATTGAAGTAGAACTCATTATATATAAGTAGGTCCCTCACTAAGACATGGTATGGTAGATGACTGACCAAGGAGGAAAATTAAGTAAGAAATATTGGTAGATGACTGACCAAGGAGGAAAATTGAGTAAGAAATATTGGAGGGATCTAGATCCCTAAAAAACCATTTCATCGTGTAAAGGAAATGGTTTTGTCCAAAAGGGTGGAGTTTCCTGAGTGACATCCTACCCACAAAGACTTCCTGCAAAAGGGGTAGGTAGCCATCCTCCTTCCTTCTATCTAACGATTCATGCTCCAGTCCAAAAAGTATCCCCTTTAATGATGTCTGCGCTAACCAAACCCAACAGGAAGCTTCTTACATTGAAAAAAGGAAAACATCTGCCAGTCATATAACATATAGACTTGGCCACTAACAAATTAAACTGGACAAGTAGAGCCAATTGAGAAGATCAGAACTCTGAATCACGCAAATTGCGATCCTTGGGAATCCAAACAGAATGAAACCAGCAACATATATGTGAAATATGGATACATGATGAACTTGAAGCCTTGAAGGTCTATGTCACTCCTATCAGTCCAACTTCAGTCTCTCGATGAGCCACTGCTGCTTGCAGCAGACTTCTTCCCACTATACCTCTGTCAAAAACAAAGACGACCAGATATTATATATTCCACTCAGAAAGACAAGTGTCCACCAAATCCAGCCTCAATCACCACAATTCGAACCAGAACAAACAAATGGGATACAAAATCAAAAGAAGAACTAGAAGAAAACCATTGCATGATTGGGAAACTTTCACCTGCTTTCTAAAGTCGAAAGGAACATATTTGTATTTGATCATGTGCATGATTTGACGCTTCATTGTGAGCACAAATAAAACGATCCAATAGCAGAGTAGTATGGGCCAGAAAACTGGGACATCAAATACAGAAAAGAAGGTCATTACAAAGGCCACAACGAAAGCCTTTGTGATGGCATACCTGATATTAGAAACAAAAGAAAAATTTATTTTCAGCAAATGATCATCATGTTTAATACAAATAGTGTTGATAGAAGATGCACAGGACACACACATTATCAAGTGAATTTTTTTTTTTTGGGGGTGTTAATAGAAAAAAAAAAGAATTGATTGGGGGGTTCAATGCAGAATATGACTTCATATCACAAACATTTATCTGTGATCCATCATTCAGGCAATATGTCCAGCTAATAATATCAGCGGCCCCATAGACTTTAACTCTTGGCCATTCAGCGCATCTGATACTGCCTTCACAGAAAACTCCCTTTTTCTCTATCTATTGGATAATTGCCTCCACATAGAACTATAGTGACAGGGAAAAGTTATATGTATTCATTAAATTCCTCATTAACCATGAGTAGACCTTTCAAAATCCAACACGACACGATTAACCGACACGAATCGACACGGATTAAGCGGTTTAGGTGAGACCTTAACGGGCTCGAGTGATAAACGAGTTGACCCGTTTAACACGTTTAATAAACGGGTCATGTTCGGGTGAGACATGTTAACCTATTTATCCATTTAAATAAAGTTAATATAATAATAAATTAATAATTATTTAAAAAAAATTAACCAGATTTTTTTTTAATGATAGTCATACAGAAAATATATAAAGTTATTTTTTCCTAACCCTAATCTAATTCCATCTACGTTGAACGGCTGAAGCTTTGGTGTTGCGCCTCCAGGCCCTCTACTCTCTCTCTCTCACTCTCCCCCCAAGCTTTGGTGTTGCTCCTCTCTCCATCTACGCTGAACCAAACGGTTGAAGCTTGAGTCGCTAACCACGGAGCTCGCTGACCACGGTAAATCTTTAGACATTTCAAATCTGAGTCCTGATTTGATTAGTTGATTTTAGATCTGTATTAGATCGATATTTCAGTGCTAGATCGGTATTTCAGTGTTAGATCGGTAAACATTTCAGTTATTCAACTGTGATCAAAATTTGATGAAGTCTTTGTCATTTATGCAATGGTAAGCATTAGAAATTAATGTCACGGTGAAAAATATGTAGCTTTATTCCATATCTTACAAATGGAAGACATGAAAAGTGAGTAATCCTATTGAAGTTTCTCCATGAATTTGGATTGAAAAATTGGATTCAAGCTGAAGGCTTCTCTCCTAGTTTCAGTTTTATGTGTAATTTTCAGGTTTTGTTTTCTGTCGTAGTCTAAGTTTCTTTGAGATTGTGCTTTGTAGCTTGTTGCAGTGATTATGATCATCACGGTGCATGCTGAACAAGCTTCAGGTCTTGTAAATTTGCCAAGTACCTCTAGTTCACTATGTTACCACCATTACTCTGGGGCATTTTGATGCCTATGAAGATTTAATCAATTTGTTGCTTGGACATCTTGGTAGCTGAACAAAGAAAGATCCCTACAGTAACAAGAAATAACAAAGATGACTTTTTAATAACAAAGACTTCATTAAAGCCAGTAGGTGTCTAGTCATTAAAGACTTCATTGATACTTTTATGTTTCTCTCAACCCAATTTAATCTCATTTCTAATTTCAATTTTATTAGTCAATTGATACTTGATACTTTTACGTGTGCACTGAATCTTAAGAGTTCTAAAGTGACAATCTGAGCTCTTGGGTGTCACTTGATTCAGAGTTCTGACTGCTTGAACCCATTGAATTTGAATTGCTTCTGTCTTTCTTTCTCCTCTGTTCACTAGTCTTATTGCTTATGTCAATTATGTTGTCATAGTCCAACTTCATTTAAGCAAGTGTGAGTGAAGTGCTTGATAAGTGCAAGCTCTTGAAGTTCATTTTACAAACGCATTTTATAGCCAGGCAGATCATCAAAAGCAAACAGTATTGTACAATGCAAGTCCGGAATAGTACATAGATTTTGTAAAATTTTTAGGGAATATGGTTGATTCCCTCGACTTGCAGGTTCAGGAGGTGTTTGTTTATATAATTCACTCTAACTCTACACAAACCTCAGCAAACAGGTTCAGTAGGTGTCTGTTTGCTCCTTCTAATTCATCAAGCCCATCTGTTTATATAAGTAAAATTCAAAACAATTAGTAGCTGCACAAACTTAATGTATCAGTTTATACTGTTTATTTTTTCTTATGTATCAGTTTGTGTGCTGTGTGTGTTGAGGGGTGATATCAGTTTAACTCTATTTTTTTACCTTAAGAGAGTTAATGCCAAGTTTTTGTTACTTATCTAGTTATGAGTCTATTTAATTATTAATGTCATATAATATTTCATTTTAATTTGTGTGGAATATGAGAATTTGGTTGTTGAATCTATTCGTTGTCGTGGAGGGGAAGATTTGATCTCTTTCACGGGATTTTGTGAATCATATAATTTGTGGTTGTTTGGCTTTGGGATTGTGGTTTGTAATATGATTGTTATTTGGTGTAATTGTGTTATTTCGGATTGTATTTATGTTTTTGTAATATGGTTGTTGGTGAAATTTGGTTGTTTGGGATTGTTGAATTGGTTATTTTAGATTGTATTTATGATTTGTAATATGGTGTGGTATCTTTAAATATCACATTTATTTGTGTTAGTTTGTTGATTTTATAAAATTATATAACATTTTTAAATAAACAAATAAATGGATCAAACGGGTGGTTTACCGTATTAAATCGATACTACCCATCTCGACACGTTTAAAATTAGACATGTTAAACTATTCGTGTCGTGTTACCCGTTTATTAAACGGTTCGTGTTAGCGCTCAGATTTTTTACTCGTTTATTAAACGGTTCGTGTTAGTATTTAAATTTTTTACTCGTTTATTAAACGTGTCATGCACGAGTTTACATGTTTTTCACCCGTCACCCGTTTAACCCGACACGTTTGACACCCCTAACCATGAGCTAGCTTCTTAGTCAACAAAGAATCTTGAACAGTTAATGGCATAACAAACTCATCAATGAGCCCTAATCTAACCCCTTTTAATACTGCACTGACTTTTTTTTAATTTTTTTTTTTGGGAGGGGGAGGGGGAGGGGGAGGGTGAAGAGGGTGAGGTTGGAACCCGCAACCATCGGCGGCCAAAAGTGAGCTTTTGTAGTGGGTCACTCCTGCACCTCTTGATACTGTACTAACTTGCATATAAAATACACCGATTCAAACAACCAATAACAAAGGAAAAAGATTTAGAAACCAAAGTTTTTCCCAAATCACACTTCATTTAACATTTAATTATATTTGTAACGTGGTTTCTAACTTATTTCCCAAATAATAATCGCTTTGCAAATTGAAAGCGTGTTTACAAATCTCACTTGGAAAGTTTTGTACAATGGTTTCAAATTATTACCTTAACAAACGTCGTTTCTATACTATAACATTAAAGTGTGGTTTACAACCCACCTTTCACGTGATAGCGTGCTTTCAAAAGAGATTTGAGGGAATAAAATAATTCAAAAACCAAGCTGATTTGGAAATTGATGCTAAGAAACCAGGCATCACTAACAATAACAACCACCGTAGAAATCACATGGAAATCAATCTATTCAGCTCCAAAGATCCATTAAAAAGTTGGAAAAAGCAAAACAGAGTCAATGCAAAGCTTTTAAGAGCCAACAAGAAATTAAGTGTTCCACCTTTTCTAATCAAATGATCAAGTGGCCAAGAAAAACCCAAATTAATAGAACTAATGCAAACAGAGAGTAAATGTAGTTTAGAAATTAAACGAGCACCATAAAATGGTTTCTCTAACCTTCGAGGGTAACAAATCTACTAAAATTGTTTCAAAAATAACATGTGAGCTATAATAAGCTACAAGATTCACAAGCTGAGCTTATCAAGACAAAAATCTGCATAAGGAACATCTATCTTACCAGAACTTGAACTCAGGAAGACGGCGAATGAAAGGCCTAAATTCGTCCGATTCTTTCGTCGGCAACGAAGCCCCATCCAAAGCTTCCAGCTCTGGATCAATTTTTGGAGACAGAAACCCAATCAACAGATTCAAGATATAAATTCCTAAACCATACGACACGATGTAGAAACCTTGAAGATAATAAACTCTCAATACGTAAATCGCCATAGCCACAAGAGTTCCGACCCACCTCTCTAATGGATGAGGAGTTGACCTATCCAAATAATACTGAAACGCCCTCGAAAAATCGTTTCTCCACTTGGCTAGCGGCGCCAACGGCGAGGCACCATCACCCCCAACCCCTTCCATGAAAAACCCTAGAACTTTTAAAAACCTAAAACCTGCGGAAAACAGAGAGAAAAAGAAAAAATTTCACTCCTATCATGATTTCAAAAGCTTTGGTGATAAAGATATGGAAAGAAACTCGATTCTGCAATTGGGATCGAGGATTTGGTTTCATCTCTTTTACTAGTAATTCAAACAAAATGGAGTGTTTCTGATACACAAAATTCGATGAATGAGAATGAAATTGGGGACGAAGTGATCGCTTACCTCTTCAAGAAGCGTAAATTTAGAAATTCAGCACTTCAACAACAGATTCAATTGACTATTTGATGAAATTCGGTCAGGGGTCAATCGATGCAATTCGTTTTCGGGCTTCCTTGTTTCTTTCGATTGAATTGACCGTTTGATAAAATATGCATACAGAGAGCGAAAACGTGCGAGTTTGTAAAATGTGTAATTAATGCTGATTAGTAGAAAACTAAAAGGAAAAATTTCATTCACTCCCCCTCTAATTAGACATAAATTGAAAGACACCCCTTATCCCTTCTGAATTTTCACTACACTGTCTTCTGGTTTACACTTTTAAATCAAAAACACTCTCTATACCGTAAAATTTAACAGTAACGGTGAATAAATGAACAGTTTTCCTTCAATTTTTTTGAAAATATCCAAACTATCCCTCTTTATA
>CM042184.1:51681499-51701560 GCA_023539305.1 Ilex asprella
TGTTAACCGAATAAATATGTTAAATTAATCAATTATTTAATTTATCTTTATAATAAATGAATTGTATTTGTATTTCTACATGTTTTCATATGTTTCCATATTTTTTTTGCGTTTCCGATTTTTAGCTGACCGAAAACGGTACTTCGAAACGATATTTCGATCCTTGGCTAGGGGTGACAATTTTTGACACAACACGATAACTCGATACAAGTACAATACAAATAAATGAGTTTGGGTTGACTATTTTTTTTGTACAAACCCGTATATGACACGATCCATCAACACGTCGTGATAATGAGCCGTGTTCGGATTCAACCCGAAGAAGATTGATTTAACCTTTTCGTTGCACGTATGAGTTTTCATGTTCTGATGACTTATTTTTTTCATTACTTATGATGTTTAATTTGGTTGCACAATGTACGATTAGAATATTTGATTAGTATTATAGAAATAAAATATTAATTATTTGTAACTGTTTATTAAGCACTGACATAATTATTGTATAAAAAATATTATTACTCATTATTATTATTATTATTATTAAGAAGTTAATTTTTAATTTGTAGAAAAAAGTATGAGGAGATATTCAATTAAGTGAAAATAAAATCTTAGAATTAAATTTTTTATTTAAAATTTATGTAGGTCAACATGAATACGAACACGAACACGACACGAAAATAAACCGATCAACTCGACACGATACGATTAGTTAAATAGGTTGGATTAGGATTAACTAATATTCGACACGACATGAATTTAACACAACACGATTTGATTGACACCCCTAATTTAAGCCTTACAAAAAGGTCCAGTTAGGGCATGGTGGATGCCCCAATTGGGAATTCAATTCAATTCAATCTTATATTTGACTCTTGCAAAAGGTCCCGTTAGGGCATGTTGGATGATCCACATGGGAATTCAATCCAATCTTATGGTTGGTAACTAATGGTAAGTAATTTAAATAATGTGAGACTCGCGGATTTATCATAATTATTATTATATATTTATTTTATAAATAATTATATTATTCATTAGTGAATCTAATTCATACCTACTTTTGTTTAATTACATAAAGGAATAATTGTAGAGGTTGTGATGTGATTTTGATAAATAAAATAGTTTATTAGAGATAAAAAAAAGAAGTCATTTGACATAATTAACTTAAGCTAACATATTTGAAACTCTCTTGGGTTTGCCTAACCTTGTGTATACGTAAGGGTGTCCATGGGCCAAGCCGGGTTAGACTTGCGATTTTTTTTTGATTGGGTCTGAATAGTGTAGACCCAATTCCTTACCTAAGTGAGTGGTTGGGCTGGCGGGGCCGGGTTTCAGGTACAGATAGGTTACCTGCAACCCAACTTGTGAGTCTATTAGGCGGGCCTACTTACAAACTTTTTTAAATACATATTTATTTAAAAATAATGAATATTTTTATAACTTAATATTTGTGTAAATTATATTTTTGAATCAAAAGTAAAGTCAAAATGGATAAAAATAAAATAATGAATTACATTCAATAGAATGAATAAATCCCAACTAAGTTGACGCCTACTAACTTATCTGTCATTTGCATTACTCTACCATTTAAAACTTATATGTTTAATACATAAAAAAAAATAATACATTATTTATAATATTTAAATTTTTAAAACTTCAAATTTTGATATTAGGAGACTTATTTCAAATATAATGGTCTAAAAGTATAAATTTTTTTCAAATGAATGATGAGTGCCCTGGGCTTGCGGGAGACTCTTATGCCGAACTTTGGGGTGGGTAATGGGTTTGGGGGCAAACCCAAACTCTTTTTTTAAGGATAGGTGGCTTGGGCTCGGGTGGGTCAACTATCAGACTTTAGAGAGTAATGGGACCCGTAGGTAACCCGACACATAGACACTCTTATGTATATGGGTTTAAAATTCCATACCACTTACGAGTTGAAATATAAATCTTAGGTTTAAAAATCTTAACCAACACATGAAATTAAATGGCCTATCGAACTATTTTACTTTAAACCCACCCTTCCAAAACTGCTCAAATTCATCAAACAAACATGCTATCGGGGCAGAGCCAAAATTTATGTGCAGCGGAGGCAAATTATAACTAATTGTTAAAATTAAAATCATAACATTAAAGCTATTCAATTTATCACAAAATATGTTGATATGAAAACTAATCAAACAAAATAAGGTATTTCAAATATGATTTATAACAATCAAAATTTAAATATAAAAATATTTAGTTATTAGAATATGAAAAAAAAATCTATTACAAAACACACAAACTTGAATTTCAAGAGATCAATCAAAAATAATTTAATCAATTTGTTATTAACTTTAGAATTCAAATATATAGATGCAATGTCATAAGAAATTAATGACAACTATAGCAAATTCAAATATTTCATACAATATTTGCATGTATTCTCTTCTCCCACAAATTTCTGATTTTTTGATTAAATTATAATTAGTCATGCTTGCTTGAAATTTAAACTTATAAAAGGAATTTATGAAAAAAATCATTTTTTTAAAATATAAAGAGTAATATTATTTGGTGCATAATCAAGGGCAGAACCAGACTTCTGTCGTAGTTGGGGCAACATACAATTTATAAATACCTTTAAATTTTCTAATATCTATATTACTTTCGCAAAACAATATACTTTTAAGTACAATTTCACTAAAAAAATTACCAATTGTGGGCCTAATTTGTAGAGATTAGGAATGTAAAAAAGAGCAAATAAAAAAAAATTCACTACAAAGCTTTTTATAAGCCTATAAGATGCGGAAGATCTCTTAATTTAATTTACACCACAACTTTGTTTAGTGTATATCCCAATCCCAATCACTATCACCATTTTTTTTGGATAGCACATGGTTGTTCTAATTTTTTTTTTTTAAAGAAATTTATCCATTGTAATTCAAAAATTAATTTGTTCATTAGACACAAAAAATTATTTATAAAAAATGTATTAAATTAAACAAAAATAGATCCAAAATTTTAATAGAAACAATTTAATCTAATACAATCAAATTATTCAACCCCCAGAAATCAAAATAATTTAATTTATGGTATAATCCATAATAAGAAACTTCCAAAAATAGAAATCCAATTAAATATAACAAATTTTAAGCAATCAAGGTCCTCTTTGTTCAATATATTAAAATAACACATAATGTGCCAAAAAATGAATGACTCATTCCGCATAAACTAACTCATGTCCTCCTCACCCCTCCCATTACCAAAAATATGGATATACAACCGATCCTATTATTACTACTCAGTTCAAATTCAATAATCAAAGCTCAATCATCAATTAGTAGCAAAAAAAAAATTAAAGGGGTAAGAATAATAAAAACCTAAAATCAAAGATATCAAGATGTAGTTTATGGGTACCTCTGGTAGGCCAACTTTGATATAATCTTTTAAACTCTCATTTCCTTTAAAAATATTCACCAAAGCGATTAGATAAAAGTCGAGAATAAAAAGAGGAAGGCCGAAATGAGGGAAGATATGAGAGACAGAATGAAGAGAGAAAGAATAGTGAAGAGAAAAATCTGAATAACATTTGTTTGAAGGAATCAAGAGGACGAAAGACAAGAAGGTCTCCTTCGCTGCCCATGATGAATCGTTGAGACGAAGAAAGTGGAGTTTTCCAGAGGGTTAGATGGAAGAGTAAAGTAAAAGTATTGTCTCAGGAATCCACATATTATACAAAATACCCTTACTCTTTTAAAATCTTTTTAGCGGGGATAATTTTTGAAGACTTCTAAAATTTTCAAAATTGTACCAGGATCCCCCAAAAAATTCAAATTGCAGTGGCGGTAGCTGCCATAATGATGTGACATTTTAAATGTTTCCAATGTTACTATCCTAATTGTATCAAACGAGATACCATGGTGAAAGATAAAATAAGTTTAGTCAAGTTACAATTTTTCTAGATCAAGTTACAACTTAAAAAATATTGACCACAAAAAATACATATTTCAAACGTTAAAGTAATTATTTTAAAGGTTATCCGTGATCATCGTACCATCTTATAATTCATTACAATATTTATAATCAGTTATTGTAATTGATCGAATAACTTCAAAGAGCTCCAACTTATTTATTAAAAGTTGTAAATTAACTTTTAAAATTTTAATTTTTAGTACAATATATTTTTTTGGTATTGTAGATTTACAGTTATTCTAGTTGGAACACTTGGAATTTATCATTAAACTACATCACTTAATACATCTTTAGGTCAATTTTTTTACATCTCAAAAGTATTATTCAAGTATAATGATACTCATATTTTAGTGGGGGCTAATATTAAAAGATCTTAAATTTTTTAAAATTTCAAATATAAGGTATAGGCGAGTTTCGTGGCATTGTTAGGTAGATCTAACTAATAAATGAATTAAGTACGAGTGAAGTAAATAAAAAAAATACAAGATATGACTTATTTATATATTAATTATATATAATTTATATATAATATAAACTCGATATAATATAATTTATTAGACATATATTAATAAATGAATCATATAAGAAGGATCCGTTAAAATTCGACACGAATCCGCCTAGATTCCTAATAACATATCCATAGGCTGGCTCGTTCATTGATTTTCACAAAGAAACAGGGTTTTTCCGTAAACCAACTAAACATAAGGGGCTCATATGGCAATTTAGTTCAGGTTCATTACCAAGTTTGCCCTTCTGAACCCCCCTGGACCATGAGTCATCTGCCCTACGAGAACGAGAGTGTCGTACTCGTCTCTTTCTCGCTCCACTCAACTCGTTTCGCCCATCACAGAGCTGAAAAAAGGACCCAAACCCCCCATTGAAGACTAGACACACAGGCCATTCCGTCAGTGATCATCGGACGGCGAAGAAGGAATGGGAAGCCTAGGGAGAGCAGTGTATACCGTTGGATTCTGGATTCGTGAGACAGGCCAAGCTCTTGATCGCCTTGGTTGCCGCCTTCAAGGCAGCTACTACTTCCAAGAACAACGTATGTATTATTCTTCATAACCCAGATCTCTCTCTCCCTCTCTCTCTCTCTCTATTTTCCTTTTTCGTTTCAAACCCTGAAATTTTCTACGCATATCCATACATGTACGCAAATTTCTGTTTTATGGAAGGTAATAGAATTAGGCGGGGGGGGGGGGGAAGATGTAGTTGGATTCTATGAGAAATCATTTAAGCAGTGATGCAACTTGAGATTTCTGCAGTTAATTAGGTTGTCATCTTTTGTGTTATCTACAAACTGAAGTTTATTGGATAAGGCTGTGTCTTTATAAATGCCCCCTTGTATTAGTAAGTAGAAAGTTTAGTGATTCCGAAGTGTTGTGGTCCAATGTTGGTATCCGTTATATGCTGGATATGAATATATAAGATGGTGATTCAGGGTGAATGACATTATCGCAGATGCTGGATAAGAACATAGTGAATACCCGAGCATTGCAAGGGATTTACAAACCCCATCTGCTATCCACCAGCCCTCTTCCACACAACCCACTGCCACCCCAACTCAACATCCCCAATCCACTTCCACCACGCCACCCCTAAACCCACAAGCCCCTCTTCGACCCTCTACAACTATCCCCAATTTACCAAAACAGACAAAAGTGAGATAAATAGTTGAATTAGTTTAAGAGAACATTTGAAGAAAAAAATTGGCAAACTAAAAGATAGGTTGGAAAAGAATGAGGTATACTTGAAGAGAAACTGTGAGATTCAAGGAGCATTTCTTGGAGATGATAGCAATGAAGAGGGAGAGAGGCTAGAAGAACATCGCTGGGGTTTGATCTTGTACGGAAAATCAATACACAGAAAACTATTGATAACTTTCTCCTCACACCATCTGTAGCTCTAAGAAATTAATAAACAACTCTATCCACCGAGATTACAGTTGCATAATATTCTGGGCAGAATTTGAGCAACAACTGGCAACCCCCTGTTCAGTAAGTGTGGCAAAAAGTGAGATTGTTGACATATGAATCTAATACTAAGTTTGTTGGCTAAGATAAGGCATTTTCACTTTCAGTCTCGTGTTGCCTTTCCATTTTTGTGAAACAATATGACTGTTTATGGGACGGACTCACTTGAGGATTTGATAAGTGCAATTGACTGCTTGTTGCACTCATTTTGTTTTTGTTTATTTATGTCCAGTTGAACTGATATATTGGGTTTCATGAATTTGCTTGTCTATGCTTGTATGAGGAAGTCTTTACCGAACTCTTTCTTATATGAGGAGCAGGCCATTTTTGTTTAGATTTTATGCCATACATAACATAACCATCTATTTTCATTTGTCTTTTCTCCCCTCTTTTCTTGTGTCAGTGTCTAGGCATCGGACTCTTATGAATGTATTTGATAAAGCTCCGGTGGTTGATAAGGATGCATTTGTGGCTCCAAGTGCTTCTATCATTGGGGATGTTCAAGTGGGACGAGGATCATCTATTTGGTATGGATGTGTTCTGAGAGGTAATGCTTTGATTAATAATTGGTATTTCTTATATGCCAACTCTTTAAAAAAATATATTTTCTCACTTAAGAAACACATAGATTTGCAAATATTTGTCGAAAATTGTTTCTGAAAGTCCAGCATGCTCTTATATCTTCTGTGCACTACTATTCACAGAATCTAACAAAAATAATTGTTGGTTGTCTTCAAAGCTCACTATTCTTTGCTTGCATGTTGTAAGATTGTGTGCGAGGACTAATATATTAGGTGTGCCATCGATACAATAAAATGAAGTATTAGTATGATATGGCGGGAACTGAAAATTGAGCAAGTTTTGGCCCACTTGAGCAACTTTTGGCCGTGGGCCAAAAGTTGATACGTGGTGTCATGTGTGTGGCGGAGGCTTTTCACTCGAACTCATGGGCAATGGATTATCTGTGTGTTGCACTTTTCTGATACTTTTTTTTGGTGTCATATGTTTAGAGCACAAAAAAAAAAAAAACTTGTAAAGGCTTAGAATGGTCATTACCAAGATTAAAGCAGATATTTTGAAATTCCCATTTTGGTGCTATCGACATTTGTTATTTCTGTTAGATTCTTCTGTAATGTTCATGAGTGGTCTTATTTTGTTTTAGGGTTTTGTTACTGCCGTATACTGGTATTGATCATGTGGACATCTTTTGCTTCTGTTGTTAGATTATCTTCGCATCTCTATTTTACATCAGTTCTTCTCCAAACCGTTAAGGATTTCATTCCTATGACATTTCAAATATTTTTAATCTATTTCGTTCCGTTTGGGTGGTTGTTCTTCTTCTTCTTTTTGGTCCAACAGTTAGAGGTGTCTCGGTCAGTTTATGCGCACCTCAACTAATCCTTTCTCCTGTCCGGTCAAAAACAGGTCATTTATACTGGGACTAGGATATTTATGTGGGATAAATCCCCCATGACCTGATCTTAATAGATTGCTAAAATTCAAACTCAGGATGTATGGGTTTATAAGTACCACTTGAGCTACCCTTGGCCTCAAGACAGGTCAGCCACATTTGGGTGGTTCTTCAGAGCCCCATGATTTGGAAACTTTCGGTTTCCTATAATTCACTAAGTTATGGAAGTGAAGATTTTTCTTTACTTCGGGGTGCATTGGTATAGAAAACCTGGGCCGTTCAGATCAGCACTCATCACACGACCTGTCACACCTTATGCATGTTTCTTTGTATTTGTATGAGATTTTGCTCAGCATTCACTATGTATCTTTTGTGCATAGGTGACGTAAACAGCATCAGTGTTGGGTCTGGAACTAATATACAGGACAACTCCCTGGTGCATGTGGCGAAATCGAATCTAAGTGGGAAGGTGCTACCGACAATTATTGGGGATAATGTTACTGTAGGTAAGTGCCCCTGCTTGCAGTTTTCTTTTCATACAACTTTAGGGTTTTCTTTTGTCATATTGTCATTTCCCTAACATTAGCTAGATTTTATCAATCGTTGTATATTGACTTAGAATTTGAACACGCAGGTCACAGTGCCATCCTACATGGCTGCACAGTTGAGGATGAAGCCTTTGTTGGTATGGGAGCTACTCTGCTTGATGGTGTGGTTGTAGAGAAACATGCCATGGTTGCTGCAGGAGCCCTTGTGAGACAAAACATGAGAATCCCCTCTGGAGAGGTACGGCTGCAATTCCAAACCCACCCAAAAATAAAAGACAAAATAGTGCTCAATATCTTTATAAGGTTATCATGACAGTCTCAAGTTTATCGGTGGTCATTCACTCAATTTGTTCACCTCGAGAAGATGTTTGGGTTTGCAATTGAGACTAGACTTCTTTGGAGTGAATAATATAGTAGATTTTTTGATTAGCTACACGCTTCAAACAATATATTAATTCTGACATTGCTCATATGTATACTAGATATATATAAAATATATGGAAAAATATGTAAGCATGCAGTGTATATGATGGAAAAAGTCCAAATTGAGTTAGCTGACTTGTACACAGGTGCGGCTTGTAGTCACTTAATTCTTTTACCCTGGCTGACTGACCCTACTGTTTTAGTAACTTAATGTTATGGATGGTATAGGAGGGTGTGACATGAGAGTTTCTTCAGGTTTCTCGAATTTCGGTTGAGCCAGATTCTGACCTATAGGAAAAATAAAGGTATCTGGTTTCAATCATGCTATCCTTTGGGTGCTTGGTAATTTGTCATGGCTCTTTGTTTTAAGAATTTCCTGTAATCCTTAGGCACAACTTTCTAGTAGTTGGCCTCAAAATTTGGGTAGCTATTGCATTATCTGAGATTGAGTAATGGTATTTGTTAGTTGGATTCCATGTGTACCAGATCCAGCCATAATTGGCTACCATGATACCTACTTGAAACAATTGCATATTGAAGCTGTTTGCTTGGATAATTTCATATTTACAGGTGTGGGGAGGTAATCCAGCCAAGTTCCTCAGGAAGCTCACTGACGCAGAGACGGCATTTATATCCCAATCAGCCACCAATTACTTAAACCTGGCACAGGTCCATGCGGCTGAAAATGCGAAGTCCTTTGATGAGATTGAGTTCGAGAAGGTTCTCCGCAAGAAGTTTGCCCGACGGGATGAGGATTATGATTCCATGCTGGGTGTTGTCCGTGAAACACCTGCGGAACTCATTCTTCCAGATAACATTCTACCGGATAAAGCACCAAAGGGTTCTCAACAATGAGATATTCAGGAAGTAGGTTTTGCTTTCTTTTTCATTCTTGAGATTTGATGTCAGGGAGTATCTGTACTGTGGAGAGATTGGTTCATCTCTTTCTAAAATAATACCGTACTGGCTTTAGAGTAGCAGCAATGAATCACGGGACACTTTGGGCTCTGGCTCTACCTCCTGGTTTTCCAGATACTCTAGTTTCCTGCTTAGAACAAACTCATGATGCGAAGCAAATATGTATGGCAATGTGTTGCCTTGTTTGTAATTGGGATACTTGTTGCTTAATGAATTGATCAATCATGTTTCATATGCTACAAGTTCTGGTTAAAAGGTTTGTGTCAACTCAGCCTTACCATGTTTTTATAAGTTCAGGCAGCGGTGACATTCTGCCAAACCTCAACAAGGAAAAGCTTTGAGCTCGGGAATTCATTGGTTTGCAGTTTGCGGTGTGTTTTATTCCAGCATGCAGTTATTTAAGTCATCTTACCTTGAGATTGAAACATTACTATGCAATGAGTTTCTATCCACTTGATTGTGGATTGGAACTCTTTAGGAAAACACAGTGGTGACTTCCTATCCACTTGACGTGAGTCATTGGGAATCTTTCACGTAAATTCAGACAAGTAATGTGATGGCCTCCACCCAAGGGAAAATCTACTGTACCGAAAAAAATAATTTTGATACTGCAACAGCCATCTCTACCGGCCTAAGCATAAGTGTTGCAAATCTCATCGCGACGTATCAGTTCAAAGCCTAGATTAACGCAATCAATATTCATCTAGATGTGAAACAATTTCAAGTAAATTTAAAAAGGAAGTCCAACATAAGCATGCTATTAAATGTTTTCATCAATAAAATAAAAAGATAATCCCACAAAAAATAAATATCCAACCAGAAACTGATGTCTCCCACTGGTGTCAACCATGTTCCATTACCTCATTTCTACCGACATACCTTAGAAATCTCATTCTAAGATAAGCTAGCAAGGCAAATAAAGGCTGCCATATCTTCAAATATCCATTGGAGCCACACCCTCATCAGCAGGGACTCCCTGGTCAGCAGCAGAACCTTGGTCAGTAGCTGCAGCTTCCTCAGTAGGACCCTCTTCACCCACAACCTCGAATGCATTGATCAACGCTTGTACAGTTTCCTGGTCCAATGTATGGAATGCCTCTCCTACTCCTAGCACAGAAACTGTGCATACTGAGCTGGTAAGCTTTTCTCCTTGCAAAGTTTCCCTTAGTGCAAAAAGTGCATCCTTGAGTAGATCATCTCTTGAAGAGTCCATGAAGTTCTCAAACTTCCGCTCCAAGTAAGTCTTTGCAGCTTGCGAGCGAGACCCCATGGCAAAAGCTTGATATTCAAAGTAGTTCCCACTTGGACAGTTGTAGTATAGATGAGCTCCAGATTCATCCAACCCACCTACCAGCAGACCAACACCATATGGCCGTTTCCATGAGCGCTGTGTGCAAACCTGCAAGCATGAATGTGATTAATACGAAAGACAAAGAGCTGATCTAGCACCACATGGAAAAGCAACATCCTCCGACCATCGTCGTTACCACACACAAAGACTAACATCCACATCACAGAATTTGTACACAAAGAAAAAAAATGGAAAAAAAATGCAGTCTTATCCAATTTTAAATGTGCAATACAACGAACCGTTGTGATTCTCCAAGTAAGTGCACAACATGTGCTTAGCAGTATCCATCAGCCTACAAAAGTTAAAATGACACGGTGCTTTCCCTCATTATATCTGGACAAACCAGACATCTTTTGAAACAACACCACCCCCGTTTAATGAATCAAGTAACAGGAGGACAATTTTCCAAAAATACAGCTCCATCGTGCTCATTTAATCATCATTTCTAGGACTATTAATCTGGTACAGTCTAATCTTTGTTTTTCATGTTGTCTTGATGCTACACTTGAATCCCCACTGAAGGGAATGGTTGGGCTTATGGGTCTGTTATGGAGAAAGGAGTAGGGTTTATGGGCTTGTAATAAGGCAAGGATGGGGTTTTACACTAGGATTGTGAACAATACACATGAAAAGTAACTTGTGGAATTCTTGGATCTGTAGGAGCTAGGATCTAGGTTTTAATGGAGAAAGTAATCAGGCTTAAATGCAAGAATTCTGTTCGATCAAGTCTGCTTGCAGGCCAAGATGTGAAAGAGGAAGAGGAAGAGGAAGAGGAAGAGGAAGAACTGAAGAACCCTTCACCCTTGTAGGGTTAGAAAAAGCCACAGTAATACAACACCAATTTTTCATAATCCAATTCTCCATTGAATAGAAAGAGAACCTAAATTTAGCAATCCATTTTGCGAGGCATAACAGGCAGCATTTAAAAAACCAAATTATCCAGATTTCAACAGATTAAGGCTACACCCTACACATCAGTATTCATACTCTCACCTAGGAGTGACAGTCTATGTGAGGTATACTTTGATAGCCTAAACAAAAATCATAATTAGGAGCGCCACATACATAAAATGTAACATGATGACATCATAGTGAAAAATAACTTGGCAGCACAACTAATTTGAAAAGAAGGCAGCATAGCCAATGTCTGTCTATTCAGCTCAGATGTGGACTCAACAGGAACATGGCAGTAAACCTTCTCCCACTGGTTCGCAAACTTAAAATTTCATACCAACGAACATCATATTAGATCCTCATAAAACTCTAACATGAGATACAATGAGTTTGATCTTATGAGATACAATGCCTATCCTACTTGTACCCAAACGTGAAGAAAGAGGCTTTGATCTTCCTATATCTCCACTGCTTGCACTGAGAAATGAATAAGAAAAACAAAATCTAGACTTGGAATCCCAAAGCTGGTGTGGTTTGGAACAGCAGGTGGGAGATTCCATGCTTTCTTCTTCCTCATCTCAGCAATGAGCAATCAAGAAAACATTGCAACTTGCTTGAATTGAAAAAAGAACTATTAATCTTGGTACCAGACAATGACCACTTCCGACACTCGGCATCGAACAACCATCAAAATCAAGCAAATAAACAATCAGGAAAGCACATCCATTATCTAAGCACCCAACATCCTCCTTTCTCGCCTCAAAACTTCATGAGAACCACAATTATGTGTCCTATTCTACAATAGTGCAACTTAAAACCTTCTTAGACCCAAAAACATGTAAAACACTCAACGGATTCAAGCAAAAACAAAAGTAATTGTTCTTCAACAATTTTGTGGCAACCAAAATAAGATAAAAGACAAGGCCTAAATACTGTAATTGTCATCTACTCTTTTCGTTGGAAACAAAAGGACAGCAAGAAAGTCCCCATTCCTACCTCTAAGCCTAAAACTAAAACTATAACCCTCTAATATTCACAATACAACAAACACAACCACAATTGGTCCACGTCAAATCACACATAAGACATCAATCACAAAGCAATAATAGTATTTATGTAGAGTTAGAATACGGAGATAAGGTCTTTAAATCTTAGAGTTGTCCTCGTTTGGGATCAGAAAAAATGCAAAACTTCCACTCAACAGTGTCAAGTAAAACAACTTAGTTCATTCAAAATTTTGAACAGAACATTAACCATGAGTCCTGAATAGCTTGATTTCGTTCTTTTTCCTAGAAACCAAACAGAAATTGGAAATTTTCCATTCCAAACTCCGAAACTAAAGCCCTAACCTCTCATTTTTCACGATTTAAATCACGCATTCAATATTCAATAAGTGAGTATGCATTCAAAGATACATACACGAATAAGAATGTATAGGCAGAGAGGGATTAGGGTTTTGGACCTGAGCTTTGTCAGCGAGTTGTACTACGAGTCGGCCAACGGGAAGAGGAGACTCGTAAGAGTAACTGTAATTGATACACTCGGATCGCATGTATCTGGAGAGAACACGTCCATCGGCAGTGAGACCGGCGATGGCCACGCCGATGTGGTCATCCACCTTGAAGATCTTCTTCTGGTGTGAAGACAATTCGGAGTTGGCCTTGTTCACGCTAGCCAAGACCACGTGCGTCTTCGATCTCAAACCTATCGCCGCCGATCCTTGCTTCACTGCCTCCATTGCATACTCCACCTGAAAAAGCCTCCCCGCCGGCGACCATGTCGTCACGTCGGTATCGTACTGGTTCCGAAACATCTTCGATGCACACTATAACCTCGTCTCAACTTCACGCACTACACACACACACACGTATCTTTGTTGAAATGAATCGCGCTTTTCTCTTTCTTCTTTCGGAAACCAAGGCATTTCTTTTTCTTCAAGACAAGAAATTCAGAGGAAAATAGTACCGATGGGTTTTTCCATTTAATTATATTTTTACCCCTAAAGTTTTACCTTATTCTATTTTGATCTTTAAGGTTTTTGTTGACAATTTGATTCTTCAATTTCTTTATAGAATAATGCTATTGAGATTTAAAAAATTGACTTAATTTACTGACTGAATGACGTGTTTTCATTGTAATTGTTGAATCACCACTAAATTTTAATGTTTAATGAGACTCATATACTATAATCAATTCAATGACTATAATGAATGTAATTCTAAGATACAAAACTGAAAGTAACTATTTTCAATTGTCAAGTTACATTTTTTTAAAACAAAGTTCTAATTATGTGAGAAAATTTGTGATTGATCATAAAATACCATGAAATAATTATAAATTCGCTTTTACGAATTGTAACTTTACTTTTATGAGTTACAATTTTTATTATCGATTACAATATTTTAGGATTGATCATGCTATTTTAAAATTATAATTTACATTTTAAAAAATTATAACTTGACTTTAAAATGGTATAATTCAGTACAATACCATTGTTATTTCATGTAATTTTTTATAATTGCCCCTGATACTTTCATAAAGCATTTCGACTGAAGTCATTGGTTTATCGGATGGAATTAGAACTTTTGAGCATAAATCTAATAAAAAGTAAAGGCCAAATCGACAATTAATGAGAATTTTAAGAGTATAAATATAATAAATTTTAAGATAGGCTGTAATTGGACAGATCTAGTGACTGTTGTTATGGGTCATTTCAATCCAACGGTTAATAGGACTACAATACATTCGGGTCTTGGCCTAAGTCAAACAACTCTTGGCTTGGGCCTTTTTTAGAACATCCACTCAAAGCCTACACACAGAGTCCCGTAGGCCCATAATTCTTCATCTCATCACTAAGGGAAGCCACAGTGCAGCCCAAAATGATTAACAATCTGCCCTTGGGGCACATGGTGATAACGTGTAAAATTTAAGGGTTTCGGAAGAACTACGTTTCATTCTTTCACTAAACGGTCACTTGGAAGATCATTTTTGATTGATTTCGATCGCCTCAAATATAAATTATTCCAATTTTTCTCAGTGTTGCATTCAACGCTGTTTATCCCAAACCAAAATAATGAAAGAGGATTGTATTAGATGACCGACAACCAACGTAAAATTTTGTCAAATTCACCTTAATGAGTCCAACATAATGATAATTGATCCTAAATGACTAATGATTAGAACATAAGGTTTAATTTAGTTGGTTTGTATTGACAAGACGTCCATCATATATAATAGTAGTCATAACTCGTGCCTGAAGGCACAAAAATATAAAATTCGAACGTTTAAAAAATCGATCTTATTATATTAAATTTTTTAAAAATATATTAACTACAAATTAATCAAATATTAAATAATTGAGAGCAACGTTATTGTGACATAATTTACTGATCTAATTCACTATGACTTTTAGATTGACTGTGGAAAATCATCAATCATTGAAACTTGTTGTTGATCCAATGATTCTACTACAGCCACATCATTATGTCAATAAATTAGATCAATATTTTAAGTCCAAATAGTATTACTCTAAAAATAAGTGATGTCATTTAACACTTGAATATGACAAAAGAATGATGAGTGAGATAATTGATTGGTGATGATTTTGAAAAAAAATATGACTAAAATAAAATTTAAACACACACTTACTTTATTATATATATGTTCGTCCACGGGTCTAGAACAACTTCAACTCAGAAGAGAGGTAAACTTCTATCTCAAAGAGAGGCCTTGGACAGGTAGTGCAATCATATCCCATGGATACAGTGCGCTAACTGCAAAAGCTACTTCATTCATTTGCTTCATGTTCTGAAATCAAGATCTAATTCCACGGAAAGACCCATTACATGTCCACTAGACCAGAGCAAAAATGAAGACAGTTCACCAGTAGTTCCCATATTTGAAGTCCATTCTCACTCGATCTTCATCCAAAAGAAACCATGTACCGTAAAGACTAAATGGCATGAGAACACAAATGCAAAGAGAAACAACTGGAACACCCAAGGTTTGAAATGGAGCCAGTTAGGCGAGAGTTGTTCAATCACAAGCCAAGCACATGAAGCATGATCGCATTCTGAGCATGCATGCGGTTCTCAGCTTGGGGGAAGACAATGGATTTTGCAGATTCCATAACCCCGTCAGTAACCTCCACACCTCGCTCTGCTGGTAAACAGTGCATAAAGTAAGCTTTTGGTCCTGCTATCTGCATAAGATCTTCGTCCACCTGCAATTAATTTATATTGAAAGGTTGTCACATAGAACTAAGAACAGGTATGAAAGAAGTATGAAGTTCCAACTCTGAAAATTTTCACCTTTTTCATTTATACAACTAGACGACCCAAAAATAAAAAACAACGGTTACAATGCAAGGAGGGGCTGTGTTCAAGAGTTGCTAACAACCACCAATTTCCATTACTATCAGATATCTTCTTGATCTTCATACTTGCCTAGGAAAAAATATAAATTGCAAACATAAAGGTGGAGACTTCGGGTCATGCTAGTAGCAATGGACACAAAAATCTCTATATGCAACTCAGTTCATCTTTTTCAACCTTTAGGAACACTCTCCAAAACTCATGGCCTGATTGAAAATATAGCATGATACAGGAAATTGACACAGAACGCTGGATGGGCAGCGGGTGGGGTTTGGTGGTTGGGTGACTGTGGTGAGTAAAAGAGAGAGTGAGAACCTATCACCTGAAGCTGTAGTCAAAGGTGAATCCACACTCAAATTTGCAATTGGCAATATCTTTTTTCCCTCTCTTAGTACAATATAGGTAGAGTTAGATACAATATAAGCTCAACACTTCCCAATTAAATAGCAGCACATTTGATTTTCTTCCAGTATGTGGAATCAATGACAACTATCCATAAAGGCCAAAGAGAATAAAGAATAATAGCTACATTGGTTTGTAATAATGCTTCGACAATTCTACTCCACTTTGCTGGGTTTATAAGTACTAATGTTGCTCAAGTATGCATCCACACTATACAGTAGACTAGAAAATAGAGCACATGCGAAGTGTGTTTAAGGTTTCCAATTTAAGTCACATTACAACAAACTAAGTTTTGACACTATATCAATACATACAAAATAAATAAAGAAAAACAAAAGAGGAGGGATAATTATAGCAAATTCTGCATACATCATCTTTTTGCCTCAAGTACCCATACTGAGTTAATGTAAAATGTACCAAGTTTTTCAATCAAATCTCCTGGAGCTACTTTGATTTGCTCCAAAAGTGTATAGTCGGAACTAATAGAATGTGGTGTACTCATACGCAATGCACACAATGCTACAAGTGCAAGAGCTTGATTAATCAAACGAGATCGTTACAACGAATACCTGGAATCCTTGAAATACTTGACGGCGATACGAAGCTTCTTCCTTTTGCCCCATGCTAGCCCAAACATCCGAATACACGACATCAGCTCCTCTAACAGCTTCTTTTGGATCATTAGTTATTTCAATTTTGCTGACCCCAGCCTGTTGCGCATTCTCAACAGTCTTCTTGTCAGGTTCAAAACCTTTAGGGCAGGCACAGACAAAATGGAAAGGAATAAGTGAAGCTAGCAACAGCCAAGAGTGCACAATGTTGTTTCCATCTCCGACATAGACAACCTGCACTTTGTATTTTCATCAGATCAAATTAGAGGGGAATTTTAACTTCAATTTTATCAAAGATACTAAGAGACAAACAAATACCACCAAAAGCCTAAAGAGTAACCTTAGTTCCTTCCAATTGACCAATGTGTTCAATTATAGTGAGTGCATCAGCCATTATTTGACATGGATGGTTGTAGTCTGTCAGACCATTGACCACAGGTACAGTAGCATATTTAGCCAGATCCAGGATGTCCTGCAAAGAAAAATAAGCAACATGCACAACTAGATTTCACAAAGAAAAAAGAGAGTTTGAATGAGGTGTTTCTCTTAGAAGCAGAGATTTTCTTTTCGTTATTTTTATGATTCCCAAAACAGCACACAATTATAAAGATGCAGGTGCAACATCAAATAAGAGTCCATCTGAAATTCACCATAAACACACACTTTATGATCACACCTTGCCTTCTAAAACCATTAAAATTTCATAAATGATATTTACTCTTTATGTTCCCCCTTTATTGGCTGACCAAACATAAATCCACTTGTAATATTAAAGGAGCCTTATCATAGTCCAATAATACCTCTCCTTTTTGGGTCCCAGAGAGAAGCCACATATCACTAAGAAACAAAATGAAAAAAAAAATAGTATTAATTGAGCCCATGTAGCTCAAATCAGAATGAAAACAGAGGTTTGAGAATTAAGAGGTTAGACATGGATGAATTTTCTTGTTGTTTCTTTACTAGATGGACCTTTCTTCCAAAAGCATCCATCACGTAGAAGCACAGTCATATCACATATTGACTACAGATGAAAATTGTTTTCCCCACCCTCCGAACAAAAAAAAAATCAAACAACAAATAAAGAATATGTTAGAAGAACATATGTGCATTTATATTCATAAACATATACACAGTGGGTATATATTTATAGAGGTTAATTATCCAGTTTGGTCCCCGCGACAAAAGGTTCTAGGCGGGGTAGGTACAAAGCTGACCTATGACTTTATTTGCACGAAGCAGCCACTAGAATTCGAAGTTAGCCTGATATTTTTACCACTACACCACGCAATTGCCCCCCTGTATATGTTTATATAGGTACATGTGATATAGTCAAATAAAAATACAAGCATCTTTTCTTCCCTAGTTTCTTGTTCGTTTCAAAAAATAATCAGAAGCACAAAGATTTGTGAAAACTAAAGAATAAGCCTCGGAGAAATTTGAAAAAAATTTGAAACAAAATTGTATTACCTGATTGTATTACCTGAGGGGTTGTACCTGAGGGGTTGTAACAAAATTTGAAAAAAATATTAATCACATACAGGAGTTCTGAAACCAGAAGTCATTCATCGTTTTATGGCAGCGTGAGAGGAGAAAAGGGAGGGAGTCCATGTAGAAATGTTCATATATACAGACCTAACAACCAACAGAAAACTCACCAGCATACCTGATGAGCAAAGACACGGGCCATAATGATATCATTGTAGCGAGACAGCACACGGGCTACGTCACGAGTTTCCTCCCGCTTACCCATCTGGATATCATTCGGTCCCAGGTACAAAGCATGGCCACCAAGCAAGTAAAATCCAGTCTCAAATGAAACTCGCGTCCTCATGGATGGCTTGGCAAAAATCATTGCCATTGTTTTCCCTTTAAATGGGAGATAAGTCTTCTCTCCTGATTTTAGGAGTGCCTTGACCTCTTTGGCTCGGTCTAAGATCTTCAAAATAGTAGCTTTGTCGAAATCACTAATGTGAAGAAAGTCCTTGAGGCCTGCTTTTGCTGGTAACAAAACTAGAAGTTAGATATTCAGATTATTCTTTTCTTAAATTTTCATTTTAAGGCACGTGTTTCAATTGGGAATTACTCTGTGCTATGATTTATTTTAAAAGTGAGTTTTGGAGACAAATTCACATTTACATTTTAGCAAACATCTAGTACCAATGCAATTGTTTTAAAGATTCTAAAGAAGTTTTCATTACACAATAACGAAAAATATCCAGCAACTTGAAGCGATATTTTGCAGGATAATATTTGATCGTTCTTGGCCCTCAAACCAACTCAAACATTTGCTACAAATATGTCTCACAGGTCACATCATTCAAACTTTTGGAAACTGCAGAATAATAAAAAGCTTCCAGTAGTATCGAAGCAAGAAAGAGTTTGGGATTAGGTTTCAAAAGCAAGTCCTTGCTCTACCTATTAACAACCTAAACTCCTAGACCGTCATACCTCCACATGGACAACTAGACAAGGACTTCCACTCAACTTTATACTTTATAGACTAGCATTTAAAGTTGGAAAAACTTTATTCTTAACACAGATTTTCTGTTCGTGTATGTATTTGTACATTTAAAGGAAACAAAACCAATAAAAAAAAAATTGTCAATAATGTATTGTTTAAGTATTGGCTTGTGAATGCATAAAAAATGCCCACAAATAATAAAATGATATATGGCATCAACCATCAAGTATCGACAAATAGAGGCACTATAGGATTTCTACAAAATCCAAATTTGTGTGTTGAGTGTTGTGTGTGCACAGTGTTTACAGAGTGAGTGTGTGGGGTGTGTGTGTGTGAGAGAGAGAGAGAGAGAACCACACTTGCGGGGATTTCTTTCTAGTAGAACGACCAAAAAGATCAGAAATTACTTTTAAAAAAATAGTTTCTAATAAACTGAAAAGTTCAAATGAGGAGGAAAAACAAAACGAGCTCGACAAGCCAGTCCAGATGATTGAAATCGCCAGACTCGCGATTTCCAGCTCCTGAATGTTCTTGGTCCAACTAACGTTCACCAATCAAAAACCCTAAACCCTAATTTCCACCACATTTAACTGCTTTCTATTAAATCCACTTCCTATCGATTAATTTACAGTACATGCACTTGAAGACTTGTCGATAATCATACAAATTTCTTTTTAACAGCAATCATATACTTCAACACCCAAAATTGAATACATTTAACTTAAAATCATAAAAAAAAAAAAAA
>CM042184.1:51706560-51722693 GCA_023539305.1 Ilex asprella
TTTTTTTTTTAATTTTTTTTCTTTTGACGAATTCTTTTTCATATATTCAAGTGGGACACGTGGTCCCTCACTAAATATGGAATAAACTACACAAATGATCCTGAAACTATGATTTTTATATCAATTAAGTCTCTAAATTAAATTTTATGTTAATTGAACCATTAAAATCTAAAATTTAAGTAATTAAGTTTCTGTACTAATTTTTGTGTCAATTAAGCTCTTAAACTTTAGAATTTTAGCAATTGAATCATTCTATTAATAGCTGTTAGGTTTTTGGATAGAATGTTTCACGTGCTCCCTAAGTGGACAATAGATTATGGGAATTTTAGATTGTTCATTTGAAACTTATTAGACGAAGAACTCCATTCATTATGCCCATCAAACAAAACAAATCAGCAAGCTCTTGAAGAACCTATATTTATGTAACATGTTTTCTTCACCAGATAGAAGAATTTCTTGATCTGTTACGTTTAATGGATATGAAATATATTTAAGTTTTGAATTTCGATTGATGGGTATAAGAAATGAATTTCTTCGTTTGATAGGTTTCAAACAAGTAGTCTAACACATTAGACATTTTATCAAAAAACCTAACGGTCGTTGACATAAGTGCTTAATTTCTAAAATTTTGAAGTTTAATGGCTCAATTGATACAAAAATTAGTTCATGAGCTTAAATAATAAAATTTTTAGAGTTTAAGAACTCAATTAATACAAAAATTAATTCAGGAATTTAATTAATACGAAGAACATAGTTTAATCCAAGTTAATGATGTTTTTTTCTTCTTCTTATGAATTGTAAATTTATAATGCTGGAAGAGATACAAGAGAGGGAGAAACAAAAAGAGAAGAGAATGGAACCCAAACAAACAAAAGATACTAGCTTCTTTTGACCATCTTGGATAAAAGGAATGGGTTATTTCTTCAAATCTACATCCGTACTTTCAAGTTGAAACAGATTGCAGGCATTGATATTGCTACAGTTCACTCATTTCCTGATCAATGGTATAACTATCACAATATCACATTCAAGCACAAGGCCCTGATGAATCGTAAAGCAACTTGACCAAGAAAAACGATGAATTCCCAACTTTCATTTTTGAACAACTGGCTCAACAATCACATTTAAGATGCACAAAACATCCTTTGAAAACCACTTCTTTTCACCGAGTTTGGAAAATCAAACAAGAACCCTGGTTCCAATACAAACCAAAGGGACTCCTGAGTCCTTAATGAAGGAATGGACCCTCTCTGTTATGACTATGAGATAGTCTCAAGTGAGCCCCTCAATAGCTACTTTGATTGCCAAAACAGTCGCGAGAACTCACCAAGATTCGGAAAATGTATTCCAGGTCGAGAAGGAATGAGAAATCGAACAGTGCCCAGGATAAGAACGAAACAAATATCAGTACTTAGAGTTTGTCGCGTTCACATATGTTTTGGGAATTTTTCATGGTTGGAGGAAGCCGGATGCTCTCCTAGAGATGATTTTGTTAGTCTAGACTCCAGAGATTATAACTACAGATAAGTATGATTCTTAGGGACATTATGAACCAAAACTTTTATATAACATATCTTATTCAGAAACTACACACAACTAGCTACATTTTAAGGTTCTCTGCATAAGTGCATCAAAAGTAGTAATTTACACACAGAGGCGCACCTCCTAGCTGCTTTTATTGCAAACAAGTCAATGCAGGAAAGCAGGACTCTTTCAGCTCCCATCAGTAGTAGATCTGCGAACACAGGTTACGAGTAGTTCCATGATTTTATATGATCGTTCCGTCTTTAATTGTTGCATTCTTCAGTATGACTGTGATCCCAGACCTAATGTAAAATCCTTCATCTGGTCTGTCTGCTTCTTCAACACCCTGATACATGCATGAATTCAGCAGTGATTAACAGTAAAACACATTTGTCTTGTGACTAGCATAGTTACTAGTAATAGTCTGAAAGAAATATTCTACTTACATCTTTATTTTCAATGACCACATCTCTTCCGATCTTTGCATTTTTGTCAATTATGCAATTCCTTCACGTAAAATGAAGGTAAGTTAGTAAGCTACTAGACTAAGGCTTTTTTTCTGAGGTCTGAAGACAAGAAGAACCAAATAAAACATTTCTTTGAATCAAATGGTGGGAAAAATCAATCACTATCATTTTGAGCAATGACATTTCAAATTGATGATTTTGTTCATCAGAATGAGGTGCCTCAAGCTCATAACATAATAACCACCTACTTCTGCAAAAGCCCTGGGGTACAATTGTTTCCATCTTGTCCCTTGTATTTCTGTTGTGCATGTGAGTGTGTGTGGTGGTGGTGGGGGGGTGGGGGGGAGGAGAGAGAGAGAGACCACTATACTTTGAAGAAGGCACAAATGAAGTTCAAATATTACCTGATTTTTGTGTTATGTCCAACGCCGATGGGGACCTTTCCCTCTGCTAGCAGAGATGCTATTTCAGATTCAGTTTGATAATAGTCTGCACCCATCATCATTGTATCCTGAAAACGGGAAACATAGAACCACCAAATAAAGCAGGTGCTTGCTCCAAAACACTAACTACTATATCTCACCATTCTTAACTTTCATCAATCAAATTGCACCCTATTCATATTGTACTAGTAATTTAACTGTAGGATGATATGCAACTTGAGAAAAAAAAAAACTTCAAGCCGACACTTGACTGCAATTAAATTTCATTAAGGGTAATTGTTGAAGTAATTTCTTTAGTGAGGAAGTATCTTGACTACAAATGGCCAAAATTGCATTTTAGTGCTAAAGACATGGTAACTCACCTTAAGTTCAACATCATAGTCTAAGCGTGACCGTACACCCACTATAGAGTGTTCAATCTTACATTCCCGTAGAAAACAACCATGTGATACTATTGCATCCACAATCTGAAAGAAAAAGCATGATCATGAGGTATGCAAGAACCTCCGGTAAAGTGTAAATTAGTGCAAGCTTACTAGCATACCCTGCATTTTTCAACTTTAGTAGGTGGCAAGAATCTAGGAGACGTATAGAAAGGTGTCTTTGGGTCATTAAAGTCGAACCGTGGAGGCTGCAGGAAAGATAACAGAGAATTAGCAGCATAACCAGCTTTTTGGATGGTATTTTCGTAATAGAAATAACCCAAAATCGAAATTTTTATCCCAAATTAAAACAGTTCTTCTTACATTACTGGAGAACTGCATGTAATATGCATTTCTTCCATGAACCATCGAATAGGTATCCTGAACCTATCCTTTATATTCGATAATCCAGGAAATATGTATAGTTTCTAAACTATGCATATACTCAATAATGAATTGTTTAAGCATGATATATCTCCGCTACATAGACAATACTGTGCTTGTACCAAGGCATTTTCAAACATGTTTGCTGCTTTGTAAGTGCCTCTGGCTTACCAGATTGCCTGTCAATATCGCAATTCACAGCTCTAAACTTCACCACCATAGTATTTGGCCCAAAAATACAAAGTAACAAAAGACAATTTTCCTAACCGTCACACTGACCTGTTCTGTGAGCGCCAAGTTGGCATCGAAGAAAGACTTTATTGTTCCAATGTCCTCCCAGTAGTCACTGAATAGATATGCCTGACAATTCGAAGACATCAAGAACTCAGCAGATCAATTGCAGGTTTCAAAACCTAGCATATACGAACCTGTTATTATTACAAGCATGAACAGAAGAACTATAGAGTAGAGCTCTCACTTGGACATTGTGATCTGCCACTGCAGAAGGAACGATTTCAGAGCAAAAGTCATTGCATGAAGGATACTTCCATCTCAGTAGCTTTAGTAGGACTTCAGTTCTAAATACATAGACTCCCATTGATGCAATGTAAGGATATTTCATGGCATCTTGCTCAGACAGTCCAAGGACAGAGGTGTCAACTTGCTGCCCGAAAAAATTAAAGAACAATGATATTTGAAAAAAGGCAAGTGAAATCAGTTGGAAAAAAATGGGAAAGAAATGCAGTTAAGCAAGCAAAGTAAATCTATCTACCATTGCTTTCAAGGCTGAGCCCTTTGGTTTTTCAGCAAATTGAATGATACGCCCTGTCTCATCAATGTTCATCAGTCCATAGTCTGAAGCTCGGCTGCAGAACAAAAGAAAAATATTGAATAGTCTGCAAAATCCGTAGTGGAAAAATATAAGCAAGCAATTAAGCACCCAGTATCTGCTATAGTTTGAATTTTGATGCTTCTGGGAAATTAAGAAAAAGGCGTTCCAGCTTGGCTAGGCCATGCTGAGATGTTTAAAAAAGAAAACATTCTTGATTTGGAAAAACATCGCATACAAGCAGGACTAATATGACCACAGCGAATCCAGATTGCACTATAGAGAACCCAAATCAGCAGATGGACCAGAGATTCACTCTGATGGAAACCCCAACATGCATATTTGCATGCGTAACAAGGTATGTAAACTTTGTCACCTTTACTGCAACCTTCACCATAACTATTGGTACACCTTAAACATACGCAGATATAGATGCGTAGTTATATAGATAAGGCCTTCTTATATTGTTGAGTTAAGCATGAAAAAATAAATCAAATTGAACAGAGTGATAGGTAACCTACCTATCATCCATGGGTATACACGAAACAGTAATATCTGCATTTGTGTCGATATGTTTCTGCAAGCACATTTCACAGTGATAAACTTTTTAAACCCATTAGAAGGTATTGGATGCAACAAAAAAAGTTAACAAGGAAACACAAGTACTTGAACAAAGTCCATATAATCCATCCGGTAAAGATGATCCCCAGACAGAATCAGTATGTGCTCGACATTCTTGTTCTTGGCGTCCTACAAGAATGAGCATAAACCATTAGTCCTCTTCTCTGGGGCGATTCTTCAATGGGAGGGAAAAAACTACAAAGCACCAACCTCAAACACCCATATAAATTGCCGCACAGCATCTGCTGTTCCCTGGAACCACCTCTTTCCTGCTTCTCCTGGTGTTTGAGTGGCAGCCAAAACCTGTTCCGGGTAATTTCAATTTTTAGCCATCAGGAAATTCCACCAAAACTATTAACATAGTAAAAAAATTAACAGAAATTATATCCCTAAAGGACGATCAATCCATTTTTGTAACATGCATTTTCTTATATTGAAACAAAATAACCACCTTCTCAAAATAAAGTTCCAACTTCAGATTATGCATTTCTAATATTCCTGGCTGATATATCCATTTACCGGTCTAATGATTCATCTTACCTCGACAAATCCATCCCCAAAACTCACACCATTTCCAAAGTTGTATGTGCGAGCAATGTGACGGTTGAGGGAGAAAGAGTTGAACTGGGTAAGGATAAAAATCTTTTTTATGCCACTATTGATGCAGTTACTCATAGGTACATCAATTAGCCTGTAACATCCTCCAATTGGAACCTGCAAACCAAACCAAACCAAACCAAATCAGCATGCTGTTGAAATAAAAATCAAATTAATCTCTTGAACTAAAAATTAATCTCAAAGAATATAACCCAGCACTAGAACATATGGAAATTTATGAAAATCAAATTACAAAGTGACCAATTAAAGAAGGGGAAGAGTATGTGGGCCTTTTTCTTACAGCTGGTTTAGATCGTTTTCCAGTAAGAGGAAAGAGGCGAGTCCCAGCACCTCCACCCAGAATGATCGAAGCTACAGTTTTTGGGTCTGCCTCTGCCTTTAGCTCAAATGCTGGTGCTTCAAAATTCTGAAACCAATAAAGAGCAAAATTCCCACATGAAAATTACACATTCATAAAGGGATTAATATATGTTATGTACTCACCACGAGGTTTCTGTTAATATCTTCTGTAAGAACAGAGGAGGCAACTCCTGCTTTAACCTTTCTAGCCCTTTTTTCACTTCCCAAGTTCCTCCACAACCGAGTGCTAAATGGCCTGTTCTTTGGACTCACCTTGATCTTCATCCCCCAAAAACCATGGTCTCCATTACTAAAACCTTTGCTGACTTGCACTGGTAGCACTATAGCCTTCATTGTGGCACAGCAAGCATCCATTGTTTATCTACTCACTCCTACAGTCCTACCACCAATCTATACACTAAAATCCCGATTTATTAACCAGAGATTCCAAAATCTATAATGTGAAGGGCAGAGAATATAGAATCTGAGGAACTAGAAAACAAATAGATACCCAATTAAAAAGCAGCACTACTTTTCGAAAAGATCTCAAAACTCAAAAGTTATGGCTTTTGCATTAATTATCCAGGAGCCAAGACATACCCAGATGAGAACAAAAGATCAAGGACCAAGATTTTAGGAAAGTTTAAACTGGGATCAAAGAGTAAGTGATCAGAGTTCGGAGAGAGAGAGTGTTCTTTGAGTTCAATGACAGGGAAAGGTCGAGAATGAGAAACAGAGTTGCTTGAACAATATTATGATGAAGAAAGAAGCGTTGTTAGTCTTTTTTGGCTTGTTTGAATCTTCAGGAGAAACCCTGAAAATTTTGGGTTTATGATAGTCCAGAGACTGTGATCTGAGTCTTCTCTAAAAGTCTGTGTTTTGGTTCAGACTTCTATGGTACTTACAGAGTCCATTTAGAAGTACAATGAGACTGTCAATTTAAAGCCTCCCTAATGATATTTCTTAATCATTATTTCTCCGGAGCCTTCCGCCTCCGGTAGCACAGTCGAGACAGTGACGGCTCCTCTGCCCTCAGGGGGATGGAGCGACATTGATTAATTAATTAATTAATTAATTAGTATGTCTGACACTAATAAGGAAAAAAATCTAACGATAAAGAAAACAGTATGATAAAAAAAACAATTATATCATGAGAATTAATTTGAGAAATTATACTAGAAGAATCATCAATATTTGACCAGATAAGCCATAACTTTAGACACAATTCATGAAGAGAGTTTTATAATATAAAATATGATATGTTTCAATAAGTTCATTCAACGGCTCAAGTATGCTCATCTAATGGTCACTAACATCTTTCGTAAAATCATTTATACCTTCAAGTACAGATCACCTCTAGTACAAAATAAACATGAAATAAAGTTACATGTCACAAATTCAATATACTATTGGTTATACAGGATTATAAACATGTCGATGTATCAATTTTATCTATTAACACAAATACGACATGAACCTGACACGATTTGATATCAATTAACATGATTAATATTAGACAAGTTCGAAATATGTATATTATATTTTTTTAGTTTCTTTACATAAATATCAGACTAGTTGTTTGAAAATTAAATAATTTTTTTATTAATATAAATCAAAGTGATACGATACGAATTGATACATACCCGGACATTGGCTGAATTTTTTTTGACATAACATAACTTTAAAATCCATCAATGACATCAATCAAAAAAAACAAAAACAATGAATGACATTAGCCAAATTATACAATCATGGTTGCGTGTTGGAGTGATATTTTTGTGTATTCTTAAAAAAAATAAAATTCTTTTACGTGGTGTTGAACCCAGAGGTATACAACCTTAGTCAATGGAACATTCATGGTTGTCCTTTTCATATCCAACAGGGCTACAACCTTCTTTGATTTAGATGGTTGATGTGGTGAGCCATGATATTTCTTTCTCAAACTCAATTGCAAGGCCCCACTTGGTGTCCACCTTCTTATTTTTGTGTTTGTCATTGGCAACTTTGAATTGTCAACTATTTTAATGATTAGAGGGTTCGGGTTAACTTTTATGTATTTTGATTAATTTATTATTTAATTTGATTAAAAATAGGTCATTTCCGTTAAAATTAAAATATTTATGAAAGATAAATCTTTTATAATCCGACCCGACCTGACCCTAAATGGTTACTAAAATACTTAGTCACCCATCTCGAAGACTCCTATTTAGAGTAATATATGTGACAATATCATAATCTTATCAAGTGAATTGAATTATACATTGGTGATATCGGCACATCATTGATCTTTCGACCTACAATTTGTATAACCTGAATTCGAATAAAATCTATGAAATGATGAACATTGATCCCAATCAAACATCTTATAACCAAGTTTCGCAATACCGCCAAGGTCCAAGTTTGTGTTGAGTGGTTAAGTTTTCTTTACCCAATTGAGTTGAGTAGGTCCACCAGTATTAGAGGTGGTGCCATCAGACCATAAGGGGATTGGGAACCAGCTTCATAATAACAAAACCATGAGTCTGATGGATTATCGTTTTGTGACCGAACACGTGTAAGTAATTCATGGGTTCTTTTAATTTTTTTTTCTTTTTTAAAGCTAATGTGTTCTTTAAATAGATAATAAGTAATATTAAGAGAAACATGGGCAAACGAAACACCGTTACCATACTGTCACGAATCTCACTGGCTAGATATCAGATGTCGTGTGGTCTTATAAGATCTTGGACGATTCTCTTTTAGATTCTATAGCCATTACAAATGATATCAACCTCGTGAAGCCGAATAGAAAGGCCATCATAATATGTTGTTATAATCGAACCAAATCAAACCAAACCAAACTAATGCATGCACAATTTCAAACACCATCGAGTCGTTGCACCACCTCGGATCGGAAGATGATTGGAAAAGAGACCATAAAAAATAATGTTAAGTGTAATGACGAAATATGAATGACATAAATTCTAGATAAGAACAACCAACACCCCCAAAAGTTTTTTTTTTTTTTAAATTCTTATAACTATAGTATGATATTAATTAAAATATATTTAAAATTTACATATCTTTTCATGTGTTTGTTAAAAAATAGTTTCTAAATGAGAATTGTGTGACATCTTGGCTGTCGTGGGAGTTTGTGGACGAGAATGTTGTGTGTGTGTGTATATATAATGCAACTTGGAATTCAGTGACTTTCCAATCACTAAAACCAAGACCGCAACCACTGCAAAATAAGTGATTGGGGAATGCTATGGTACCGACTTGGGTACGGTACCGACATAATGTAAGAAACAGAAATCTAAAGTGATCACCAACTAAGTAGTATTAAATGAATAAGCCTAACATAATTAAATTATAATAATGTATAAAATTTGAAAAAAATAACAACTTGATAAACTAGTTTTGATAGTAATAAATAAATTTGACCCAGTCTAAGGGTCAAGGATTTCAAAAATATTAGAGCACGTGGAGAGCAATCATCGGGATGTCCACTCTTGAAGATCTAGACAATTTTTAATTGTACTTACATTTTGTAGTTATCCTTCCTAAAGAACTAGTGCCTTTACCATCATGTCACCGCCTTAACTGAGGCTATGTGCCTACATGAGAGGACATTTCTTTACACAGCCTCACATAGCTATTTCTCTTAGCTACCATACCTCTTATAGAGCTAACCTTTGTTGTCTACTTATTTTTTTTCTGTCTCAACTTACTATAAATAATACATACCTAATTGATAACTTTTATACTAACAATATCTAAATATTAGAATGTGAGACTTTCAAGAATCTTTTTGATATTTGTGTATTATTTAAATTTTAAAATTTTATATATATATATACACACACACACACACACACTTACGTGTATATATATATAATAATATTAAATAGTAACACGCTCAACAAAAAATAGCAACATTAAACAGTAACACGCTCAATAAAAAAATAGTAACAACAAACATTAACACGCTCAACAAAAAATAATAACATCAAACAGTAACATTTATATACACACACACAGAGATATATATACATATATTAAATAGTAATACGCTCAAGAAAAAAATAATAACATCAAATAGTAACATCGAAGATTAATTTTTTAATTAAATTTTTTATTGAGTATGTTACTATTTGATGTTATTATTTTTTTGTTGAGTGTGTTATTATTTGATATTATTATTGTTTTGTTGAGTGTGTTACTGTTTGATATTATATATATATATGTATGAAAATTTAAAATTCACATGATACACAAATATCAAAAGAAATCTTGAAAGTCTCACATTCTAATATTTAGATATTGGAAATATAAAAGGTATTAATTAGGTATACATTATTTATGGTATGAGTAATCATAGAATACATTTTAGAAAGAATTTAAAATGTTTTAAAATGTGTACTTATTGACAACTATTTGATGAAAAAGAGAACTTAAAAGGAGAATAAATTTGAATGTAATACTTAAAGCCAAATAAATTTTTAAAAAATATTCACGTCTCATTATCTCATTTTATTTTGATCGAATAGTAGGGACTCATGGGCCTGGGCTTAACAAACTTTGGGCCACTTGCTTACAAAAGTTAAAACATATCTTTCTTGGGATAATTATTAGATGAGTGAGTTTTACTGAAAAATTTGATAAGACATACTTATTTAAGGGATGATATGCATTTAAATTACGACTTTTTAAGTTTTACTAGCAATGCATGACATGTGTTGCACGTAAATAAATTTAAATAATATTATTTTTATAAAAAATGTGATTTTTTTGTGTAATTAAATTAAATAATAAATTAAGTGTCAAATAATTAATTTATATTTTAATTATTACTAAATTTAATTATTGATTTATTCTATAAATTTTTAAGTAATTAATCTGGTATTATTTAGGTATCTATTCGACCCCTTTAAATATTTGCACATCTAATTATATTATAGAATTATTATTTTTTGTTTTTGTTAAATAGATTGATTAGATCACTTATAATATTATTATTTTATTACATATCACAAAATAAAGAATAACATATATTTGACCGTAGAATTTAACTTGGTAACTACATGTGTATATTAATTTAATATATATAGAATTTTACTTCTTCATATAAATATAAATAATTATATATAACTGTATTACTAATAAATGAGTTCAACATAATTTAAAAGTCTTTATAAAAAGTCAAAAATAAGTTGAAAATCAAATATGTGTAAAAAAATATTAGATGCAAATATATAGGTGGATATAATTGACTTTATTATAATAATTAAGGATAAAATTAGAAATCAAATTTTTTTTATAGATGCTGACATTTATAAATAGTATAGATATAAATAAATATATATAGATTTGAGTTTGAAAGAAATCACAAGATGTAGTTCAAATGATAATAGAGACAAGATATAAATTCAGATGTCCTGAGTTTGAATCTTGACAATCTTTTGGAATCAAGACAATATCTTAGTCCCGGTGTGGATGACTTATTTTTGAATGGACTAATGAGAGGATTAATCGAGATGTGTATAAATTGGTTCACACACTCCTGATAAAAAAAAAAAAAAAACAACCGATTGGGAGTAGGACAAGTTTAGGTTGGGCCCATTGGTCTGAAAACCAACAAGGCTCAAACGCAAATTTCAGAGGAAAATAGGTGCACTCCTGTACTTTGAACCAAGACTTCTGGACAATTCTTATTGTCAGGCCCAAAAGTGTCAACTTGTATCTAGGCCTAAGGTAAGTATCCGAGATCAAGAAAATAATCGATACAAGACTAAACACTCTGTAATCCACACACACACAAAAAAAAACCCACTTCTCATATGGAGATTATTGGTTCGAAACTTCTACTACCCCTATATCGATACTGTTCAAACAAAAGAAAAAAATTGCATCTATCATTGCTTTTAACTAATTTAAGGCAGTTGAGCTCGAGTGAGTAATCGATATAAACTTGAACACTCTGTAAAATAAAATAAAATAAAAACTAAAGGATTGTAAATACCCATATCCTGTGTTATTCCTTTATGAATGTATTAGTCAATAAAGATATGATTTTGAATTGCCTATCTGCTTCTTCTAAACATGAGTTTTGAAGGACTTAGGCCCTCTAATACCTTTTTTTTTGACAGATCATTTATTATTAATAATTGAGAGATCCATTCATATATAAGATACCATACTTGAATTCAAGCAGGGGATTCTCTAATAAAGAAAATATTAGAGAGAATTCCATTTTTTTTGGTTATGTCCCATCATGAGTTTTACATATTGGCAATTAAATATATAAATTGAATAGGATGGGTTATTAATATACTAGAGATAATTCCGTGATTGAACTCACCATATAATACCAAAAATTGAATATTAATTTTATAATATTTTAAATAATAAATTATTTTTTTCAATTATGCAATTTAAAATTCAAATAAACAGAGAGAAAATAGAGGTTTGTATGGATTGTTGAGATTATTTGACATTGGAGAGAGTGTTGATTGAGTTATCTGACATTGGAGGTCAAGTAAAAAAGATGATATTTTTTAACAAAATATTTTTTTTTTATGAATTTTATACCATTAAACAAAATAGATAAAAATTATATCAATTTTGACTGTTGTTGTGCTTTTATAAGTTCATAATTTAACTTTTTAGTTGTGGTATTAGATAGATATCGATGATGTTTAACTCAAAGGCGTGAGCTAAATGCTTAAGCTGAGAAGTTCATGGCTATGGAACAGTGATTGTGGTAGGAATAGTGAGTGAACAATGAATGTACGAGCTAGAAAATAAAGAAGAACTCAATGAATACACTGGTTTATTAGTTGAAGAGTTTGATTAATTCATTTTAGTAGAGTCCCTTGTTCATTGAAGAATTTTCTATTGCTCGGAGAAGAAGATAAATGGTACAATTGTTGAGATTACGACCTATATTGCATGAGGAACTGCCTCTTGTATTTATACCCACATGTGGGGTGGTCTTTATCTCATCATCACATAGTTTCTAACTTTGTTAAGATTTTGTTTGATGAATAATTGACCGCTAGAGATTATATTCTCTAGGTGTGACGTGACCTTCTAAAATATGTTGATGTGGCCTTCTAGAACATACTAAAGTGATATAGTGACCTATCTCCGAGCTTAAATGCGCTGTGCTCTTCCATATCTATGAAATGTCATACTACTTGAGATGATCTCTTGTTCTCTTGCATAGCTTGTGAATAAAGGAGTTGAATCTATACTCCTAACCTGAGCTGGAATACTGAACTTTCTTGTGAAATCATATGGACGACATCATCACCCTTACATGCGGTTATACATTGACGACCTAGATACTTTTACTTGAAGTTAGATCTGTAATCGGAGATCGCGATTTAGTCCTTGTTATTGAACCTTGTCGCTGACTAGGCCTATTAAAATTCGATACTATACAATTAATCGATATGAATCGACACGAATTAAGCGAATTTTGGTGAGATCTTAATGACACGTTTAATAAACGGATCGTGTTTGGGTGAAACTTGTCAAACTGTTTATCACACATTTACCTGTTTAGATAAAATTAATATAATAGTAAATAAAAAGAAAAAAGTAAAATAAGAAATCAATACAAAAAATAAAATAAAGTAATAGTTCAATAAATGAGAGGAGATGGGGAGCAGTTCATGACGAAGGAAAACTAACACTTTTTTGTTTTTGTCCCACGTCGACAAATGAGGGGAGATGGGAAGGGCTCCTTTGCCTATAAAAGACAGTGACCTCTTGTTTCTTTTTTTTAGCCTGCAAGTTTGATTTTCCATTTTATGTGAGATTTAATTAGAAATTTCTCTTTTTGAGGTAAATACAGTTGACAGGAAAAAGTAGAGTATTAAAATGGAAAATGCTATTTTGACATAAAAATTTGACATAACTTGTTGACCTAATGACGTGGTATCATTGGATTAACACTAAGTTCTAATATTAGGTAGAGCCCACAGTCAATCCAAAAGTCATGGTGAATTAGGTCAGCAAATTAGGTCAGCAAATTAGGTCTCAATAGCATTGCTCTATTAAAATTAGTTGATACAATTTTTTAAAAATTAAACGAGTTAAACGAGTCATGTTGTGTTACCCGTTTATTAAACGGGTCATATTTGTGTTGAGATTTTTTATCCGTTTATTAAACGTGTTACGTACGAGTTTACATATTTTTCACCCGCCACTCATTTAACACATTTGCCACCCATACTGTCGACAAACATGAATATATCTTTCCACTTGTTTCTGATGTTACTTGTGGTATCATTACATATCAACAAAGGATACTATTAAGTCTATTTAATATCTAAAAAATATCTAACACAATCTACTGTGAGTGCACATTAAGTCAAAAAGTATGATGTATACAAATTTATTAATCTGTCGGATAAGTTGCTTCTTCCTTTGTCTGTATGTTTTGGTTTAGCTAATCTATTATGACCTTTTGCTTTTAGACTATCTGCTTAGGAAGTGTCAACCATACGGTCAAAATTTATTGCAACATGGAACAATCATATGAATGTGAAACTATATGGCATTTGGAATTAGTTTAAAAATAACTCTAATGTGTAAGTTAAGTGGTAATATGGATAAATTATAAATTCAGACGTTTTGAGTTCAAATCTTGATAATTTTTTGACATCAGGTCATGAAAGATTTATCCTCCCTGAATATTCTAGTTCCGGCGTAGACGATTTGTCTTTGATCAAAACCAAGAAAAGATTAGTTGAGGTACTAGTAAACAAACTCGAACACCATTGACCGCTAAACTAAAAAACAAAAAGAATTAGTTTAACAATAATAGACCAATTGTTGATTCAATCTATCATCATCATCATCAGATTGATTGTAAACTCAATCCAATATTAGTATCAATCTCTAATTTGATAAGAACAATAGATTGAAACGATATATTATTTAAGTAAATTAAGTTTAAAGAACGTTATCCTTACTAGAAAGTAAAAGATCGATGAAATAAGGATGAGAATTTAGGGTTTATAAAACCAATTAGAGTTTATTTTTTTTTCCACAGATATACTGCCAACTTAAAACAGAGTTAGTCTTGTCCTCAGCTAGCCAATTAATCAAGATCTGCCAAAAAAATCCTTAGTATTTTAATTGGTGCACTTGACTCCACCATTGCTCTAGAGCTTAGCTAATTTTTACTTGCGGGTTCACTTAACAATAGAAAATGAAAAGCTAGAGATAGAAATCAAAGTGAGAGGGCAGTATGATTCAAAGGAACATGATTAAGACTAAATTGCTTGGAATGTTGGCTTGCGAAAAGGTTAATCATTTGATAGGTTGGGTGGCTTCTCCATATAAACCCTAGAGACAAATTATGACATCTTTTTTATCTTTTGGGACCCACTTAATTGAACAATTTTTTTTCCTAAGAAAATTGTCATTTCTTCAATCAATCGTCACGTTTACCTAACCTTTTTTTTTTCTTTTTCATATCTTTTTTTTTTACTACAAAATGTCTAGGTTTATATCGACTACTTTTTTCAAACTCGGAATACTGACTATCATATTCCGAATGATTTTAGACCATATCTCTCGAGGAACAAAAATATATGATCCTTAAAGAATATAAGAAGTGTTAAAAATGAGACTTCAATATGACTAAAAATCAAATTTAGCCACCGAATCACTCATAGGATTAAGTTTACCTAACCTTAATCACTCCTTAATCATGGAAGCAGAAAGGTTTGACTTGTGTTCTAGATATCATTAGATAGATTTATCACCACAAGTTTGCAAGGACTTGGCTTGCATTCAAGATACTTAATACCTAACCAAACAACACCAAAAACAGTGGCGATGCCAGAAAAATGATATTGGGTGGCCACATTGTAATTACAATCGTTCACCTCAATGCCAACAAATTCAACCTCAATACACTGATTTTTTTTTTATCCCATTCATAAAAAAAAAAAAAAAAAATCAGAAGCAAATTAACAATCAAAATGATAGTCGGAATCCATTAGAAAATAAAAAAAAATAACTAAATATACCGACAATCACCTCGACTACGATAGGACTGGAATTCAAGCTCCCCTTTGTCGTTGTGTTCACCATCAATGATGTCAATTACGAAAGACGTTGATCGTGGGTGGTGATGGTGTCTGTTTGCGGGAAGAGTAAGAGATAAGGAAGTGTGATAACAAGGACTGCTCCAAAGTACGGGCATTGTGAGATAGGTAGAGAATTGTGTGTGTGTGTGTGTGTGTGAGAGAGAGAGAGAGAGAGAAAGAGAGAGAGAAGGGAGAAGCCCACTAAAAATTATATAATTTTGGATCTTAATTTTAACTCTAATTTTATCTCAGCTCAAATATTGTCCGAGTTTAATTCAGGCGGACGGGTTCGGATTGAATTCGAATTACTTTATGTGGATTGATTTCGAGTTAAAATTGGGTTAGACTTGGATTACTTAGGGTGCGTTTGGTAACGTTTCCGTTTTTATATTTTTTTT
>CM042184.1:51752693-51825541 GCA_023539305.1 Ilex asprella
ATCAGTTTGATATCGTCTGTAGGAACGACTAGTTTTCCTATTCTCTTCTTCCATGACAATCACAACCAGATCAATGAGCAAACACAGCCAGGAGACAACAACCCGACCCACCGGCAGGAGGCTCTACCTCCCTTTGCACTATCTGAGCCTTATGCTACGGTGTCCCCCGTCGTTGGACAATAGCTTCTCCACACCATGTAGTTGTTGGTGAACCAAAACCAATAAATCATCCAGCCAATGCTCGCACAAAGGTGCATCGTCCCTCACCCCGTGGGAGGAGTCCCACTCCCTCCAACAGGAAAGGAGGCATTGTCTGTCCCTTCTAGGCGCCAGACAACCCCTACCATGGGGCCCCCCCGCCAGAACGCCTCAGGGCCATGCCCGAGCGCCCCTAGCCCAAGAGTCCCTCCTCAATGTACGGGGAGCTCACGTGTTCCCTCTCCACACATACCTGTGCAAGAGGACGAAGACGAAGGAAAGAGTTAATATGGCGATCATAGAAGTCAGTGACTCTCATATATCCTTCATTGTTTTAGATTATTTATTTTGTTATTTATTATTTTATGAAATAACTTTCTACGAAAATTATTGTGTCAAGAATTGTTGTGCTTTCTTAAAATTTACAGACAGCTTACAAATATCAAAATATGACCTAACAACAAGCTAGACAAAAGGCGACCATCGCTAGACGCCCAGCAGTAGGCGCCCCCAACAGCAAGCGCTTAGATGAGGGGTCTCACTCTCTCCACTTTGGGCGCCCCCAGCAGCAGGCGTCCAGATGAGGGGGCTTGCCCTCTCTACCTTGGGTGCCCCCATGATGCCACCAGACGAGGGCTCTTGCCATCTTCACCTTGGGTGCCCCATGATGCCACCCAGACGAGGAGTTTCGCCCTCTCCAACTTGGGTGTCGCCCATGATGCTGCCAGACAAGCGGTCTTGCCCTCTCCACCTTGGGCAATGCCACCCAGACGAGGGGTCTCACCCTCTCCAACTTGGGTGTCGCCTATGATGCCGCTAGACGAGGGGTCTTGCCCTCTCCACTTTGGGCACTCCTATGATGCCACCTAGACGAGGGGGCTTGCCCTCTCTAACTTGGGCACCTCCCATGATGTCGCCTAGACGAGGGCTCTCTCCCATTCACGTTGGGAGCCTCCCATGATACCGTGTAGACAATGGGTCTCGCCCCCTCTCACCAGACTTCCAATAGCAGGTGCCCACCACCAAGCGCTCAGCAACATCCCTCATCTCCTCCATCTCTATGGAGTGAGCCTCTAGCCTAGTAGCTCTCTCAAGTGCTACTCGAAGGTCAGTCTCAAGTTGAGCAACCCTCTCATGCGCTAGCCTTAACTTCTCAGCGGCATCCTCTCGTGCCTGTCGCTCGAGCCCTAACAGCTTCACGACATCCTCTCGTGCTTGTCGTGCAAGCTCCACGACATCCTCTCGTGCCGCTCAAAACTTAACTGTTCTTTAGCAGCCTCATATGCCTACCTCTCCACTACCTGGTCGCCGATTGCATCCTTGACCTTCAGCATATTTGTAAACAGACAGGACAAAATCAACAGCCACCTACAAACATTTAAAGCCAAAAATATAAAGAAAGAAGGCCAAGTACAAAGACAAAGAGGAGTGCGGGACACACCTTGTAAGCCTCTGTTATGGCAGCCATCACCCGAAACTATACGTAACTCGGCCTCTATGACTCTGCTCTCGCAAGTAGTCATCTCTGCCACGACAACCATCTCCAAGACTATACGTAACTCGACCTCTATGACTCTGCTCTCGCAAGTAGTCATCTCTGCCACGACAGCCATCTTTGAGACTATACGTAACTCAGCCTCCATGATTCTGCTCTCGTACAAGTAGTTATCTCTGTCACGACAGCCATCCTCCGAGACTCTGAGTAGCTTGACCTCAGTTCATGCGGCCCTCTCATGGGACGTCCATAACTTTGATTTTGTTCTCACGCAAAAAGCTCGTCTCTCCAGATAATCATGTTAGATATTTTAATGTTGAGATAACATTGTTCTTGCCAGATACATTTTCGAAACTCAGGCTGTTTGCATTGGAGTCTCAACTCCTACAACAGTACAACATCTAGCTCTAGTATACACAGAAGTCCCAGTCTGAAAAAAAGTGAAGACAACACCGGGTCTCATCTCCAAGAAAGCAACCCAAGAATCAGACCCTAACCGGGAAGCACTAAGGGCATAAAACATTGGTCCCTTTAGAAGAGGAAAAAACTCCAAAGAGAGCCTCCACCATTGCTCATGCATGCCAGACAGTCTCCTTCTAGCACCGCCAGCTCTCCCTCTTGCCCAAAGGAGGTGCCCAACTCTCCTCCTCACTCAAAGGAGGCGCCTAAAGTCGTTTGCAACGCTCCTGCCTCGGCTGTCAAGCCGGCGCCGCCCTCCAAGTTTCCCCTACGTTTGATGTCATACCGGGGTCCACAACAAAGAAGACGTCGTCAGCAAGGCACTAGCGTCGTACATGAGGATGGGTCTTCCCATCTCACCCAGTCTCCCGGCTTACCTTTACGGCCGCTTAGTGTAAGACCCAAGCTGCTAGCACATGACAGAGCGTCGCCCACACTGCCCGTGGACTCTCGCCAAAGTCTCTTCTCACTTTGTATCAAGGATCCATCATCTAACTTAAAAAAAAAAGGGAGGAGAGAAGAGCCAACCCCCAAGTGGGTGGCGCCCAACAAAGAGAGAGAGAGAGAAAGAAAGAATAGGGTGGTGCCCAAGCCTAAAAAAAAAAAAAAAGAAGAGGGTGCAAAGAGCGGCGCCCAAGCAGACCAAAGGAAGAAAAGAAGAAAAGAAAAAAAAAAAGAGGCGGTGCCCAGCAAGCCATGAAAAAAAAAGGCATCCATATTCATGTAAATGTTACTGATGTAATCATTAAGATCAAGGCAATTGAATGTTGTTCAACATCTCATAAGGTGGCGTGGTGTAGTTATTGACGCCTGCCAGACCTAAGCAAAAGGAGGCATTGGAAGATGTAAAAAAAAAACAAAAAACAGAGAGGTGGAAGGGGTGGAGCACTGTAGCAATTCAACAAAATGATACCCACTACATACATCATAAATATTTGAGACTTTTCTAAGGCAGGCGTCGCCCAACACTATGATGGTGCCACCCTTGATGAAGCGCCCTCTTGTCTCTCCTATCTCTCCATCTCGCCCATTCTTTGCAGCACCACCGGCGCTCAAACTGCCAAAGACGCCTCCTGATCTCATGGACCCAACGCCAAAACAACCGAAGACACAACAAAAGGAATGCATAATTTTTTTTATATTCGATATTGATAAACTCAGCAAGTTTTCGAAGATGAAAAAACACTGTAGGAAGCAAGAAAATTTATGATCACTCAAGCTAAGACGAAGCACATGTCTTCAACCATTTCCTCTCGTAAAAAGTCAGAGGCTTGGGGTATGGGGGACAAATGATGAACCCGAATTTGACTAGGCTAAGCCCAATTTAGATAAACTGAGAAAGTTTGAGGAAAAGTCTAATCAAAGCTGGGTCGACCCATCAAGAGGAAGCATAAGATATCAAAGAGAAGCCTAAGTCATCTAGGAGGAGCCTAAATTATCTAGGAGGAGTCCAAAGGGACACCCTCAAGCGGGCACCGCCCAAGGGGTCACCCAGGGCGCTGCCCAAAGGGACACCGCAAGAGGGCACCGCCCATGTTGGTCATCTACCTCTCCTTTGCCCTTTTCTCTTTTCTCTCCTCGCTTGTCTTCTCCCTTTCATGCTAATGCAAGTCTAAGTCTAAGCCACACCAACTCAAGACAAGTCCGAGCTCAAGATGGGGATCAAGTTTAATCCAGCTGAGAGTCCTCCTCCAAAGGAATAGGAGCACGAGGGAGAAAATATCAAGATAGGCGCAAAGATCTCTAACCATAACTACACTTATCAAAGTAGTAGAAATCTTCTCCCTCACGTCATCGCCTCTTCGCCTTACCTTAGCTATATAATGTAAGCCCTCTCCACATGGAGGGCATGATCTGGACACCACTTTGATGCCTTTAGGACCTTGAGACCTCTACAATATCCCTACACATACTATACCTTTCCTACACACATTACTTTCTCTCTCTCTCTCCCTCCTTAGCATTGTAATACTATCGGAGTACATTATCCCGGTAACTTTACTCATCAATAAAGATCTTCGCCATCGTTGTCGTTCCCGACAGTGGACGTAGGTCACCCAGACCGAACCACTATAAATATCTGTGTTTACCCTTTATGTACTGTTTTGCCATTGATCTGCTATTGATTGTCTATTTGCTGCTCATTAATCACACATTTACACATTCTTGACTGTTGATCTTGCACGAAGACAATTTTGTGCATCATCACGATTAACCATTTTTGTGGCAAACAACTAATTAGGCTTTATCATTGCCAAATCTATGTGATACTAACCTGAAAGCTCAATGATTGTTTTTAGAGTCGGTTTTTGTCCAATATATTTTTTCTTTAATGTTTTTTTTGGCAGATTATCCGCTATTAATGAGTGAGGGTTTCACTTTTCTATAATGGTTGCCACTTAAATATATGGTAGATGATTTGCTAAGAAGAGAATAAAAAAATATATATATTAAAAGAGATCTTAAACCGTCTTTTAGGATAAAGACCCGAAAGGGATGGCTACTACTTTTGTTTTAATTATTCAACAGTGACTTGCTTTTTTCTTAGTTCGGGGCTTGGGCCTGTTATAGAGGGGTACTTCTTGCTCCAAACTGAATTGAGGTCCATGTCAGATGACCCAGACTGAAACCAGATTCTATGAAGAGGCCAAAACTCGGGCCTCAACAATTTCCAAGACATAATTAAGCCCACAGGACCAAGCCTGTAGGCCCAATACAGAGGAACATTACCCACGGCCCACGGAGAATTCTAGTATTAGCTCCGCAATTTAGTGAACTTATTAATTATAGTCAATAAATTAATTATAGGCTCCATTAAATATTAAAATTTAATATTTATTCAATAATTATGATAAAATTACGTTATTATGTTAACAAATTAAATAAAAAATTTATGTTCCCAATGATAAGGGTGTCCATGGATCGGGTTGGTCTCTGAGTCCTGTTATTCGGCTCAAAAAAATATACCCAAAACTCAATAAACTCAATATTTTTTATTGAGAAGATTTAACTTACCTTCAAACCCATTGCCTAATATTTTTTATAAGAGGATTTGGACTTAACTTTAAACCCATTACCCAACCCATGAGCCTGCCCATAAAAACCCAGTCCAAGAGCCATTTTTCCCAACTCAAAATTCTAAATTCTAGAAATTTAGATATTGTAAATAATGCATTTTTTGTAATTTTTCATGTGTTAAAGATACATGTTTTAAAGAGTAGAGTTATACAAATAATAGATAGGTGAGTTGATGTCAATTTAATTGAAATGTGTTCATTCTATTGTGATGCAATTCCTCTTCTATTTATAAATAACATTATTTATTATTTATCTTTTATCTATTTTGATTCTACTTTTAATTTAAAAATATAATTTATAAAAATATTAAGTTAGAATAAAATTATATATATATATAAAAAAAAACCTGAAGCTCAATCCGATAACTCGGTCGAATAAGAACTTGAGCCTACCCTACATAAATCTGACCCAAAAAGTGAAAATAACTCTATCCGAAGCCCGCCCCGATAATTTATCCTAGTAAAGACTTAGAAATACCCCTACTTAAACCCGACCCCAAAAAGTTTGCAAGCCCAATCTAACTCGGGTCATGAACACCCTACCCAACAACATTCTTTTTTAGGTGTAAATAATATTCCTCCGTTATAAAAAGAAAATGTTATTTAGATTTAATTTGAGAATTTAATTTAAAAATTTAATAATGTATAATTATTGGATTAGTTGTAGATTCTATTTAACAGTAAAACTCACAACTAATCTAATAATTATATTAAAATTATATCATTAAATCCTAAATAAAATTATATAATATTGGTCGTTATAAAATAAAAAAAATATTATTTAGACCTTATTTGCTCTATAAAATATTAAGAAGAAAACATTGGAGAGAAGAAACAAGAATATGACAACATCGTTTTCATTCGAAGCCTTGCCCTCCGCCAAAACTGTTTTATCAGTGGCGGCTTCTCTCACCGCATCGGCCGTACTCTTCCGAACAATAGCCGACGACCTCATACCTGATTTCATCCATGGCTACTTTTCCTCACTCCTCCGAAAGCTTTCCAACCGCTACTCGTCTCAACTCACTATCGTCATCGAAGAGTTCGAAGGCCTCACTTCAAACCACATGTTCGAAGCGGCCAACGTCTACTTGGGCACCAAGCTATCGCCTTCCACCGCCAGAATCAAAGTGAACAAGCCAGAAAAAGACGAAGAACTAACAGTCACCGTTGATAGAAACCAAGAAATATCAGATTTCTACGGAGGAGTGAAGTTTCAGTGGGTTTTACAATCCACATCCATCAAGCAGTCAGGGAAAGGCAATTTAATTTCAAATTCGAGATCGGAGCTTCGATTCTTTGAACTGAGTTTTCACAAGAAGCACAAAGGAATGGCGTTGAAAACTTACCTGCCATATGTTCTACAAAAAGCCAAGGCGAAAAAGGAAGAAGCAAAGGCGGTGAGGCTACACACAGTTGATTATAACGGCACCGACTATTGGAGTTCGGTGATTCTAAACCATCCGGCGACGTTTGAGACAATGGCGATGGATTCGGAGGCGAAGAGAGAACTGATTGAAGATCTTGATATGTTCATAAATAGGAAGGACTACTATAGGAGGGTTGGGAGGGCTTGGAAAAGAGGGTATTTGTTTTATGGTCCACCTGGTACTGGGAAGTCGAGCTTGGTTGCAGCCATGGCGAACTATCTCAGGTTTGATGTGTATGACTTGGATTTACGGGAGGTTCAGTGCAACTCCGATTTGAGGAGGTTGTTGATTGGGTTGAAGAATCGGTCGATTCTTGTGATTGAGGACATTGATTGCAATGTTGGGGTGCAGGATAGGGAGATAGAGACTGAAGCACGTACTGCTGAGGAAGACAAGGTATACTTCTAGTACTTTTAAGTTGCCATCCCATTCTCCATCAAAATTTTGATTCAGTGAATTGTTTTGGTCGAAACAAAAACATTTCGACAATTTCCCTCCAATTTAGAAAAAAAATAAAAATTTAAAGATTATTTTTGTAAAATATTGATCAAAAAATACCAAAAAATCTTAAAATACTTTCAAATATTCTGATACAATTGTACAAATGTATTAAAATATTATGAATTCATTTCAATGGTTTCAAACGAAATTTTGATCCTTGTTCTCACGTAAGGGTCCAATTTGAGCGGGTCAATCCACATTTTAGTTCAAAGTTTGTAACATGAGAATCAAATCAGATTCTTGAATTTTATCCGAGTAACTCGAGAATTAAATCCGCTTTTAACTCTGAAATAATCCGAATCCCTACCAATGTAACTCAGTTTCAGAAAATTACACATAAGCAGTTTTTGGATTGAATGTGCGGGTTAAACTCAAAGTCGGATTGAACTTGGATTGGAATGTTTCATGATCCGAGTTGAATTCAAAATACCCTCTCGACCCACCAAGTTGCATCCTTTCACACAATTTTACTAGATGTTGCTATGACATAATTGACCTCATTGATAACGATTCCTACTGCAGATTACTCTGTCAGGACTACTAAACTTCATCGATGGGTTGTGGTCAAGCTGCGGAGATGAGCGAATCATAGTGTTCACAACCAACCACAAGGACCGTCTTGATCCGGCATTGTTGCGACCGGGACGTATGGACGTGCACCTGGAGATGTCCTACTGCAGTTTTAGTGGTTTCAGGACACTTGCGTCTAATTATCTAAAGATCGAGGACCACAAACTGTACGGAGTGATCGAAGAGCTGCTGGGAAATGTTCAGGCAACGCCTGCTGACGTTGCAGGAGAGCTGATGAGGAGTGACAATGCTGATATTGCACTTGAGAGCCTCATCAGACACCTCCAGAGCAAGGAAACAGAGCTTGAGCAAAGCCAAACAGAATGCAGTAGGGACAACTAAGAAGTAAAGGACAATCACTAATAGAGGGCAAACAAGACGAGTATGGTGCCAGAATCATATGGCGGTTTAGAATTCTTCAGGCTGATATAAATCTATTGAGTTAGTTATTATTATTATTATTATTTTTAAGAATTTGCAAACATATAGGCCCTGTTTGGTTTGTCTCAAAGAACAAAAATCAAAAACTGTTTTTGAGAAGAGTTTTAAAAAATTGATTTTGGTATTTTTTGTGTCGTATAACTTGTTTGGTTATATGATTTCAAAAATAATTTTACAGAATAAAAAACAGTAAAATTTGTTTGAACACTAACCCAAAAAACATTGAAAACAGAAATATGCTAGTAGTGGAAGTATAGTGGTGATGGTGGTGGGAGTGTGGTGGACATGGTGGTGTTGGTGGGAGTGTGGTGGTGTTGGAGGTGGTGGAAGGGTGGTGGTGAAAATGTTGTTTCCAAAAACACACAAAACAACTTTAAATCTATTCAGTTTTTGTTCTCAATTTTAAAAAAATAACAGGCTAATTTTTTTTTTTTCTTTCTAGAAACTATTTCTGAAAATAGAAAATAATTTTTAAGATGTAAACCAAATAAACTTATAGTTTCTTAGTTTTCCCTATCTTACCTGGTATTATTCCAACAATCGTATCGTTGAAAGGCTTGCATGCTCTAACAGCAACTGGATCCTCCTCGCCATCTGGTGGTTGATGCTGGAAGCCAAGAGGCGCAACAGTGATAGGCGGATAATTGTCATCTATTGAAATAGTCCCACCTATAAAGTCTCATCCCCTTGAATTCATTTTTTCAGGCGTCAAAGATTTTATTGATGGTTGAATCGTTCACTCCCCAGTAGAGCCAAAAAATAAAGAATGAAGAAGGAGTGGAAAAGGAGGAAGCCTTTTCTTATGCTTGTCCTGGCATGCAATTCATGCCTCCATAGAGGGAATCTTCCTTTGCATTCATTGATTCCTTCTCTGATATCTGGTACCACAAGTATCCATCAATCTACTAAGTATCTCCAATTCACCGAATACGAATGAGCTGTATCGCCTATTATCCCCACCACCAGGATCGATAAAGGCTTATCCAATTCATCAATCTCTTCTGCTTCATCAGATGGATCGAGATAGGAATGAATGCTTGAATGTTAGTGAAGTAGGTCTTTTCGGTCTATGGCAAACTTTTCAATTGCTCTAAACGCTTCAATCGGTCAAGGGTTTAAGGGAAATTCTAAACGCTATCGTGCTAAGTTAACATTCTGGTCTTTAGCAAATTAGTCATACTCGATCATCTTTGTCCCTTTATCTCTTGCTTTTGCATTGAAAATGACGGAGTTTATGTGAAAAGACTTTGATTTTTTTCCCGTACTTCCTTGAGAAATCCAAAACCCTAAACGATACAAACCCCCTCTTCATTCTGTTGTGCTCAGTGAAAGAACTTCCTAAACATACTTTTTCGAGTCCAAACTTTTTGTTCTTTCTAAGTCTTCTTCTTACATAGAAGAACGCAACTGTGTTTCTTAGCTTACCCTATCTTACCTAGTGTTATTCCAACAATCGTATCATTGTAAGGCTTGCATGCTCTAAAGGCAACTGGCTCCTCCTAAAGAGTGGTTGGGGGGTCCCCAATAGAGCTTAACACGCAATAGGATTCATGGAACAAGAGAAGCAAAGGTATACTTTTTAATTCATTCACACCGATGTTTATTATTTGTCTTACATAAAAATTAATACCAATGTTAAAATCAACAACCTCATCACTAACTACGACATAAATAAACAAATAAATAAATAATCATCTATAAGAGAAGTTTCAGATGTACATGGATGATGCAAATGAGCGATTCAATGTACCATAAAGTAAATCTTCGTGTATACACTTCTCATGTTTTCCAGCATCCCTTCTTTTGCTGATGCACAAACACACATACGACACACACATCAGTCTCTGGAATGAGGTAAAAAGGAGAATAAATTTCCAAACAGTCAATAAAGAAGCATTGTTAAATTGTCAAACTTACATGAAACTTTGATACTTCTTGCTCATCTATGCATGCAAGAACTTCTTCTTGCCTTATTATAGCTTCATGCAAAGCCTTCTCAGAGTACAAAGTGGGGGAAAAAGGATTAGCTACTAAAACAGCAGCAGCCGAGAGAACATAGAATTTAATATAGGGAGTGTTATTCACTTACCTTCTTTGTAGCGATCAACTCTGCTTCTAATGCTTCCACGCGACATATAGCTGCATTGAGGAGTTCCTCTTTCTCATTAGGCATTTTGAATGACTTTTCCTGTAAAATGTCTACCTTGCCCTCAAGCTCACCCAGCTTTTGCAGAACAGATGAATGGAAGTCTGCCTCAGTGAAACCTGGAGTTGGAGAATGGGGATAGAATTCCTCTTTAATCACGAGTTTAACTGCTAGGCCGGAAAGTTTTGAGGCTGTAACAGACACTAAATCCACAAGTTTCTTGCTCCACAAGTATCCTGAACTGATGAGAGTGAAAAGAGCAATGAAAAAGGCCACAAATTGGGCCCAAAGGTAAGCATGAATTCCTTCTGTCCACATTCGTGCACTTGGCAAGAAAAATGCTCCTGATCCCAAAAAGACACCGAGTATCAGGTCAAGCCATACCAAGCTTGCAGAAAAAACAGTAGCTTCAATTTTGATTTAGATGAGATCAAAAGACTAAAGTCGAGATCAGATATTCCTTGCACAAATGATATGAGAACGACACAAAATTCATAGAACAATGGGATAACAAACACTGCACAGAGGGATATCCATGCTTCAAAAAGAAAAAAAAATTCCTCATTCATAAGAAAAATAATATAGACTAAATATCATACCATGGGCTATTTTTAACCAAGTAGTGAGCATGAATAAGATACTCCATATTGAGCTCCATAAAGGTGAAAAATTTGCTGACCTTTTGCAGTATTGGGCTTCTGGAGGGAGACTTGTTCTTTCCATCCTGCATCCAGAGCCTTGTCTCCCATGGGCATGTATTCCTCCCTCTCAGAGAAGCCACCAGCTTGATTTGCCATTCCAATTACCTTATCGTAACATTATCATTAAAGAATTTTAATTTCAACTTTCATGAAGGGATCGCAACTTGCTACTGTACAGGAGTCCCTTCGCTTTTAGCCATCTCAGTACCACACAACATTACTGAGGTTAATATCATTCTCTTTCAGAAAATTCCAAAGAAATCAGATAATAAAATCAGATAATATTGTTACTTTTCAAGTTGCCCTTTGTCTTTATTAAGTAATTCTCTGGGTATCAGCCATCTAGAATTATTTTCATCAATCAGGTAAGAATAACTACTCCCAGCATTTACATAGAGGCAATGCCTAATGCCGTGATAATAAGCTCAATAACATGGGGTCATGGATTCAAATATGATGCCAGCCACTTTGTGCAAATATTATGGAAGGTAAGGGGTGGACTGCATTATGGATTAATGGGGAGTGGTTGCATTAGTGCATGTATAACTGACTACTCATGTGTACAACTTTTGATAATGCTGGTCAACCATGATCTACATCATGCAGAAAATTTTTGAAATAAATATCCTAATTTTTTTTAGAAATCCAAACCACATATATCACAAAAACTGGGTCCTGAAAAACGATATTCAAGAATGATTCAACAGTAGCTTTGTTGATGTATACTTGCTATGCTGCCGCATTCAAATTCTTGGAATGCTTTGTAATATGGAGGGGGAAAAAAAAGCACAGGTCTTAAACCTGAGAATGCATGCTAGTAGAAAATTTGACCGAGTACAAAAAATGATTTCCAAAAGTTGTATTAGGACTCAAAGCATAATTACAGCCAAGGAATGCATATGGCAAAGTAAAGGACAGTGAATTTGACACTTGACAGAGGCAAAAACCTTCAAAAGAGTTGAATTGTGAAGTGACTGGTCATCTTCTTGTGCGACAAATCGCGTCTAGTGTTCAACAGAAAGTGACATTAAAAGTAGGACAAATACTCTTGTCAAAGAAACCAGCAAATTCACCACCACAGAGTTTGCCCAGACAAATCACATCCATAAAGCAACAGAAATTTCATTAGAAATTGCATCTAAATTGTTAATACAACTGCAGTAATATTAAAAGATATTTATTCATCCAAATATGCTAATGGGTTCAACAATTGATGTACAAAATATAAAAAAAAAAACATAAATGACTAACCCCAACTCCACCTTGTAAAAGTTTCTAGACTCTCATTACAGACTTCCAGCCAGTCATTTCCAATGCGGTAATATCATTACATATGACAACTTACTTCTTCACGGACGGGAGCGAACCTTGGATCTGAATAGCTCTTTGTTGATATGGGAGACGTAATTTCTTCAGCTTCAGATCCTGACGCAGCAGTCGATGTGTCACTGCATTTTATCTGACTCAAAAACAATAAACCAACTTCAGAAAGCAGTTAAAATCTTCCACAAAATCTTAAAGGAAAGATAAAACACCAAAAAAGGATTTCAATGCAGCACATAAGGGTTCAACTGAGCATACCACTGGAATAGACGGCTCAGTATCTGCTATTTCTCTCTCCTGAGCCTCGTCACTGGTGGATATTGTTACTGTCTGCCCAGACCATTGTGCTTCACTGTTAAAAAGCATCTGCATGCATACCGTCATATCACTTTAGATTTAACAATTACAGCTTCCAGAAAAGAACTTAAAGAACCAGTGGTAGTATAGCTCCCAGAAAAATATCTTAGAAGAATTGTGCAAGTGTGCTACGCTAATAATGAAACAGAACAATGCTATCACCTTTAAAATATTTTGGTCTTTCCACGGCCCTTTATTGGACCTCAGACAACCTCCTTCATCAGCACAGATACAACTACCGCCTAAAAATTCTGGCAACTCACTATCAAGGGCAAAGATTTTCCAGAGGTGAAAACTGGTTAGATTGCTGGACTGGAAATAAATCTGAAACCTACAAATTGGACATAGTTACCTTGCATCAATTATTTCAAGCAATTTGCTTTGATATTTATCGCCAAGAACCTGTCAAAAATCCACAACATAATTGATGCCACAAGTAATCCATGTACAGTTTGACAGCTAAGGGTGAACAGTTTAACATACGTGAATTTTGGAAGTTGTTTTAGGGTCAAGAAAAGTCTTCACTACATTCCAGAGAAGCCTAAATCCTTGTCCAGCATTTATGATAAACATCCGGCCTAGTGTCTGCATCAATTTTTTTTTTTGCAGAAAGAATACATGTCAAGTGTAAGCTTCAAATATAGTTTTCATTTCCGAGATGCAGAAAAGATTGGGGAACCAATTAAAAGTCACTTCTAATGGATAAAACATACCTCAGGATAGTTGTCACCATCAATTTTCTGAAGTGTCATAATGATTTCTCTTGCAGGTTTAGTCAGATTCTTCAAGCTCTGAACAAGGAAATATATGAAGGTCAAGCCCTATATTATCTGCTCTAAAATAATGTCAACGTAAATTTGCAAATTCAAATCAAATGAAAGGAGACATACCACTCCTTGAACATCTAAAATTGTTGTACTTGAATCTATGTGTCTTTTAGCAGCAATAGAGCAGGCAGGAAATTTTATGGTAAGAGTCTTTTCAAACTCTTGGACATAGTATTTCATAAATCGATCATGAGTAGTCACTTGCATAAGCTTGTTCATATCAACTTCTCCTAGTCTTTCAATGTAAATGGGCATTCCCTGCTTATCTGTAGAATGATAACCCTGGGGATAGTATTGGAGAACTTCGTCCAGCTCATTAAACTCAAAATCCTGAGGAAAAGGTCCACACGATACAGTTAAAAGGCAATTACAAGCGCTGGGCACAGCATGTAGTAGCGGTTCAAAATACACAAATTAAGGTCAAGAAGACAAAAAAAAGTTAAGAACTATAGGGCTGTTTGTTTTCTGTTTTTGTCCTGTGTTTTCTTTTTTTGTTTTGAATTTTTGTCAACAATGAAAACAAAAATATGTTTGTATGTTGTTTTTGGTTTTGTTTTGTTTTCGTTGTATTGGAGACAAAGACCAAAAAATGAGAACAAAAAAATTTTGTTCTAGGAAACACGTAAAACAGAAAACACGCGTTATTTGTTTAATGAGGTCTCACTATCGAGTCTTGTTAGCCACAAAATCCCACTTTATATGAGAGAGTATAAATATGGGATTTTTTTTTTCATTTTCGTCCTCACAGATCACTCCCTTCGCCCCCTCAGCCATTGTTCATTTTCTGTGAAGGTAAGCAATGACTCTCTCTCATTGTCTCTCTCTCAGTACGTCTCTTCTCTCCAGAGCTCTCTCACCCACACTCTCTCTCTCCACTCACAGATCAACAGAGGAAGACAAAATGTTGACTTGCCTCACATGAAGAAGACCCACAACCGAAGACGAAGAAGGTAAGTAATCCATTTACTTGTATAGATATATGTATATATATAATATATACATAGATCTATATATATATGCATAGATCTACATAGATCTGTACATTACAGACCCTAAATCATATTTTTTTTATCTGTATTTTTTTCACCACAATATACATAAATCTGTATATTTACATTTGTTTTCTCAATGTTGGGGAAATCTTTTGAACTCCAATATGTTGAAGTTGATGAGAATTATTGTTTCTCAGGTTAAACTGTTGTCTACTTGAGATCTGTCTTTTCATGATTTCTTCTACTTTTTGGTAAATTTGAATTTAAGATTTTGCGTAGAAAACATATGATTGAATCTCTACTTTTTTTTTGGGGGGGGGGTTATTTGATTTGATGTTCATGTGGATTCCCATTCATGAATTTTGTAGATTTAAACATGTTTGATGGTTTGTTATCGAAATCAATTGGCTCAGTAAATTACTATCGCCTAGTTGTTGTAACTTTTTTGTTTCACTTTGGATTTGGGTTGGTTTTTTGTCTAGTTGACATAAATGTTGATGCATGTGTTTCTTGTTTCTAAATTCTTTGAAATTCTGGAAAAGGGGAAGATGGGTGTAGAACTTTTATACAAACATACATACATACATGTTTTTGCACATATTTGAGGATATAATTTTTATCATGCCACTTAGGGAAATCAAAACCAGCGTGCAGATTCTATGATATGCTTCACAAATATATTCGTAATTCTGATGAGTTCCAGTCTGGTACATTACTAACATTTAATCGACTATAAATTTAGTTTTGTTTGTATGATTTTTCAACTAACCAGTTTGGGCTTTTATCACAAAACCAGTCTGGTACATGTTTCTTAACAGGGAAACATGACAAGGGAATGGCTTATCACGAGATTTTCAAGTTTCAAATGTAGGTGTGAAATCACAAATGCAGATGGTTGAGCAAAGACATATTCTTAGAATGCTGGAGAAATCTCTTGCAAGAGAGCTTGATATTGAGAAAAAGTTAACAAAATCTAAAGAAAATGAGGAAGATTTAAAATTAAAGCTATGCCTAACAGAACAAGTAACTTTCTGCATGGAAGAGGCGGTAGAAGTTGTTTGGGGTAGGTTTTTAGAATCGGATAACGCAGCATAGGTGCTTTTGGGAATTTCAAAGGGACTGGTGGGCCAACTTCAAGTTGTTCAATTCAATCTAAATGGTTCAGCCCAACGAGAAGAGCAGATGAAATCTAGACTCCAAGAATGCATAGAACAGTTGAGAGCTAAAGAAACTATTGTACAAAAGCTCAATAGCAGCAATGCACAACTTATTGCTGATAATTCTGAAGTATCTACTTTTAGGGAAAAAGTTACATTGCTTGAAGCACAACTGAGAGAATCTGAATCCCAGCTGAAGAAAGCAAATAGAGTCAATGAAGAGAGTCAAGATCAACTTAGAGAAATGGACAGTGTAATCGAGTCCCTGAAAGAAAATATTTATGCAACAGAAAGTAGGGCCGAAAGTGCAGAAGCCAAAATTGCGCAGTTAACAGAGACAAACTTGGAACTAACAGAAGAGCTGGGTTTTCTTAAAGGTAATAACGATAGTAGCACAAAGAAGGTGAGCTTACTAGAGAAGCAATTGAGGGAATTAGAACCGCAACTACAACATGCAAGGGCTTCCTCTGAAGCAAGTCAAGAGCAGCAGAACATGTTGCATGCTGCAATTTGGGATATAGAAACTCTGATTGATGAAGTGAAACAAAAGGTTTCAAAAGCTGAAAGTAAGTGTGAGTTGCTTGTTCATAACAGATTTTTTTTTTTTACAGCTTACTGTTTTGACTGTTAACAGTTACTGTTTTGACTGGAACAGTTTCTGTGTTTGCTTCTTGTAATTTTGAATTTCAATAAATAAATTCTCTTTTTTCTTAAAAAAAAAAAAAGTACAGTGCATCTGCTGTGTAGCTAGAAGGCCTGGGCAGCTGGGAGCATTTTGTCAGTTTTGGTCTGCTTCTGCATTCAGAAACTTTTACCTTTTACAAAAAAAAAAAAAAGGCTGTAGTTTGATCCTTGTAATTTCTGAATTCATTCAATAAAATTTATATATATATTTTAAAAAAAATGATATATTATAAAATATATTTAGGATAAAACATGAAGTAGTTATCAAACATGTTTTTTATTTTTTATTCTCATAATTTGATAGACAAAAATGACATCCAAAAATGTTTTTGTTTCAGTATTTATTACAAAACAGAGATAAAATTGTCTCTGTTTTTGATTGTTTTGAAGACGCGAAAACGAAAACGTTACCAAACGACCCCTATGTTTTCCCGAGCTAAAACCCATATAGAATAGACAGATTTTTTTGGTGGGGAGGGGTCAGGTTGAGCAACAATGGTGGAGCCACATGTAGCCCTGGGGAGGCCCCTGCCCCCCCCATCCAAACCCAATTCTGGACCCTGTTCAGTCAGATAAAATATCATGTATGAAACCTTATTTGGCCCCCAGGAGAGAAGTTCTGGCTTCACCTGTGTATGCTACAACAAAAACGATTCACTTAAATTTCCATCTATCCAGCCAGACAATTAAAAAACCCAATGTATTATAAACCTCTTCCGAAAATACCCTGGAAGAATTACAAGTCAAGCCTGGAAAAGTCTACTCAAACCCACCTGCTGGTGCCAGGTTAAGGGAGACAATTGAGTCCAACTCATTTGCCTGGGTGGGTCAAAAACTTCGGCTAAAAACCTTAAAATAGTTAAGAAGTTTTGGCAGGATGATATACCGCATCAAAAATTGCCACACCAAAGCCAAGGCGGGGACCAGAAAAAATGCATCAACACAATAGAAGGCAAATCACAAGTGAAAATCACCTGCATGATGGTGTCAGCACCGGTGTCTTTTCTCCATTGAAGCATGTCAGCCCACATGTGCTTTGATTTCTCTATATCAAAGTTCCTGGCTTTCAAAAATCTGCAAGGAATTAACTACCAAAATGAAACTTTACTTCCTCCTTGGCATTATTATTCTGAAAAATTCCTAAAACAACAGCAACTTAGAGTTGACTTTGTATGCGCAATTTACTAGAACAGAATATCAAACAGTAATTTGTTGTAGCTATTTCTGCATTACAGAACTTTAACTGGGATTCAGAGAAGTGATAAAAGTTCGATGTCACATTTCCATATAATAGACTGCAGATACAATGAGCACTCCTAAAGCAGCTACTGGTGTTCACTTGAAGGATCTAATGGGCCTCCTACAAATTTTTACTGATGAATAAGTACCTGTTGCCAGCATCTCATTAAAGTTACAAAAAACATGCAGTCCACATATCAGCCCAAAGAAACTGTGCAAGCAACGAGCACTGAAAGCATTTTTCAAATATATTGCATGCATATATATGTATACCTATGTACGTATGTACATACATTTACATGGATTAAAAAATGACCTCAACATCATATGATAATCATCATGTCTCGTAGGAAGCAAGTCATCCTTGAAAAGTGCTTGTCGAAAAGCATCAACTATATTCAGCTCCTTAGCATCCCGAACATCCTCTATTGGAACAGAAACTCGATTGTCACTTTTCCCCTTGCTTTTCTTATTAAGTGTGTGCCTGAATTTACTAGATGCATTTATTGCTTTCTTTTTCAAAGTCCCAATTTTCGTCCTCCTTCCATCGTCCGTGATTCCAGAATCCAATTTCAATTCTTTACTTTCATTAGAACCAGATGACCCCTCAACGCCTGCACAACAGAAACAAATATTCGTTTGGATCTAACTCTTGAACTTTCTATGCAGATACTAGATAGTAATTGAAAAAAAAACTTTATTGAACCACTAAACAATGGCATCATTCCCTAGAGTAGTGGAAACGTTTGTGGTAACAATGGCAAAGTTGTGGATTCCAAGGCAGCCATTTTGTACAAGTAATGAGAAAGTTACATTTGTGACCAGTCCATCGTTCTCAGCACACTTGATAGATGGAAAACAAATATTACTGTTTACTTGATGAGAGGAATGAAGTCCTGGCATGGCCTTGACTACATTTTACAATTCTCAAAATAAAAACATTCATGGGAGAATAGAAAGTCTCCTATCCTAGCGGTAAAGGCCATAACCTTGACCAGAAATCTGCAAAATTGGTTAAAGGACAGCAAGCAGCAATCTAGTCAAAATGAATTGAATATAGCCCAAATGAATCACTATTCGGCTATAGTAGTAACAACTGGTGGGATATTTAATCTTGAGTCCTTGACTAACCTAGGACTTGCAATTCAAAATTTGTCCCAGAATTGGACTAGGACTTCCCATTTTCATCTAGGCCTGTGCTCATACATAAAGCACAATGGGTAATATAAGATTAACATAACCTTATTTTATGAATAAAAACAAAAGTCACTACCGTCTCTCATGTTGATTGCCAGCCACTTCCTCTGGAATTTTACATGTCCACAAATTACTACTACTCACATTTCACACAGGTGTTGAGGTCTCTTAACAAGCCAGCTCACCGGCTAGTGGAAAATTTATTGAAAAACAATATTCCTAGACCCTGGGCTACATGCCCACATAGCAAGTAAGTTTCTCTTTTATTGTCTGATTGTAGTAATTATCCTCACCGTTGAATGAATATATAGTTACCAGTTCAAAAAAAAAAAAAGTGCCGTTGAGAACCATCTATTGCCAATTTGCCATCCCTAGGGTAATACATTTTTCTGCTGCACTTCCAAAATTCACCCTAATACACGTAGCATAAGAGTATCAGATGATAATTCTATTTCATTAGAAGCAGAAACTGCTTCTCCTTCCTTCTCCATGCCTTGCATCGTGTAAAACAAAATTCAGAAAGTATTGGCCAATATGCGTCAATTCACACACACACACACAATAAATTGGCATGATTAAGAACAAACGACTTTCACTGAAATGCAGAGATAATTCAAGAATAATAAGAAAAAGTACATGAAAAAGAAAAAACTAGAAAAGCAATTGGGGAAAATATGTACTCACAAGGCCTTGCTAATCTATCCAGTGTCCCCGACATATTGAAACGCTGTTAACCAGAGTCTCAAGTCGAGGCAAAACCCCAAAGAAACTGAACCAGCAGCTTCGGCTTCAGAATGACATCTCCATCTCTCTCAACGTCGCATACAAACAGAGAGAGAGAAGAGAGGAGGAGGGGTGAATTTGGTGGACGAGGCTGGAGAGAGTTTTCGTAACGCAGGTGTGGCATAATACATGACACTGCTGCAAGTTTCTTCTGAACCGGTTAACTTTGCTTTGTGGGTCCTACTCAAGAGACTGTCCACGTGGCATCGAATGCGCTGATGATGCTTGGTGTTTGTTTGGCGGGAATTAGGAATATGCCCAAGGAACCTACATGCTTCACACGTTATGCTTTTTGCCTACTAAATCACAATTATTACTTTTGCGGTTAATTGTAACTGATATCTTAAAGTATAGTCTTTATGTTATTTTGATTCACAAGTATTTAATATGTTTTTATATAATTTTTTGAGCAGATAGAGATCAAATTTTTAACGATTTTTTATCGTAAACTTATTACGTGATAATTTAGATAATTTAGATAATTTTTGATTAATTTTTTACTTAAATTTTGATTAAATAGCTACCCAAATTGCACAGTTTTAATCATGAACTATTCAATTTTTTTTGTCAAGAACTATCAAAATTATTTTTTGTTTATATTTGGATATTATGTGATAAGTTTATAAAATAAAATTTATAGCAATCTGGACGTTGTTTGTTTGAAAGATCATATATAAACATATTTAATACTTCAAGGATTAAAATGATACAATTGAAACATTAGAGACAAAAAAGAGACAAATCACGTATTTTAGGACCCGCCGGTATAATTAACCCTTATGTTTATCAAATTATTTATTAAAATTTATATATCAAATTAATATAGATGATTGAAATTAGTGAGTTTCACTCACTTTTATTAATGCGTTGCATGTGAATAATTTTTGTACATAAAAAATTAATACAAAATATTAAATATATATATGCCTAAATTAAATATCATCTAAAATTTATCATACAAAACTTTATCGTCACTATAAACCTTAAAGGGTTATCAAATTTATAATTATTACCATCCTCAATATTATCATTGTCATCACCATCACCACCACCAATGTGAAACGATTTCCATATAATTATTAGAGAGTTATTTAGGTTAAAATACTCGAAACAACCATTTGTCTTTTTGTTAAAATACACAAATTCGATTGTAGCATGTGTTACTTTTTTTTTTGGTTCAACGATCAGGGATGTTCGGATCAGCCTACACTTACTCACTAATTTCCTCTCCGATTCAGTCAAAGGTAGACCATACATACTGGAACTATGGTATTCATGAAAGTTTATCCCTCATAAATTCATAAAATTCTTCATGATATGATTTTAAAAAAATTGTCAAGATTCGAACTTAGAACATTTTAAACTTACAACTCATCTTTATTACCACTTAAATTACCTTTGGTGTTGCATGTGTGTTGAATTATGACATAAGGTTGCTGCACTCTCTTATTTGTGACATAAAAATTGAATCTAGGCAATGTTTAAAAGCGACTAACTTACAATATGAAAAAGAATTGAGTATCAAATAATTTTTCAATTTTTTTTTTATTTCAAGAGTCATGAATGTCCAAATTAATTTATATATACTTTGACTAATTTCCTTCCCGATTCAATCAAACACAAACAATAACTACTACTCTTTAGCATTACTTTCTCTCAATTTTATTGTTTTCTTTTTTGGGGGATGGATAACTTGTTTGATTGTGGCCCTGTCTAATTTGGTGGGGTCCAATGCAGACGCCATTGGGTGATTGATAAAGAATATGCCAATGTTACAAGATACTAAATACTTTTATGCTTTGGTTAAAAATACCTTATATTCACTATCAACTCCAATTTTGGTGTTTCTCGATTCACAAGTTATAAGGGAAGCGACGCCACAACTACGACTTATGTTTCAATTTACTTACCAAATCCAGTGTATTTTATTGTAGTTTTAGCATGTTAGTATTAAGATAATTTATTCTTTATTATGTCAACACTTAGTTTTTAATGCATAATTAAAATAAAATACAACAGAGATCATAACACAAAATAAAGTAAACAACTAAGAACATTTCTAATAAAATCTTTATTCGCACTCAATTTTTTATTTTATAGAGTCGATAGCCAAAAATTAAGTTTCAATGGACTCTCAATTTTTTTTTTTTAAAGAAATGGTAGAATTTTTATTAAAAATGAATATCTAAAAAGAGGAGACGATCCACGGGAGCTCCCTGTATTGTTATTAGTGTTTTGATGGTAGTGTGGTGACAGATTATTCCGAATCGAGTAATAGCTACGGCTCAAACCGAACATTCCACATTGAAGGAGACCCTCATGGTCACGCTTAAGAGGAGTCACTGCCTGTTGGTCGCTCCTCTCCCTCATTTCCTTGAGCAAAAAAGAAAAGAAAAGAGAAGACGCATTATAAAATCAGGTATATCGTCTTATCTCATATGACAATGTTTCCAAGAGTATTGGTATTTCTAGGTAACTGGTATGCTATGATCAGTTGTCGTATAGTAGATACACTAAAAAGCCAAAAATGTGAGAAATATTCCTTATATCCTCTAAAATAGTACCAACGGGATTGCAGTCTCCCAGTCGACGGAGATCATCTTCATAAAACTATCCATAGACTCTCTATATTTGCCAAGCCCAACCCATCTTCTTATTTTATTTTTACTGAATAAAAAGATGACATACTTACATTGTTCGTTAAATATTATTGATTATTAAAACTATTTTTCAACTAGAATAGATAGCCCATTAGAGTTATCTATTTCCAAATTATCGAAGATATGACTGCTAATCAAGCCAAGCTTAAGCACTATTTTAGGCTCGTTAATGAGTAAATAGTTAAGCGAGCCAACTCGTTTATGTATAAATTAGATTCGACAAAGACTCAACAAGGACTCGATTAACACTTCTAATTGAAGATGCTCTAAACGACCTCTAATACTTATTAGCAACACACACATGAATAGATTTCGTACATATAGAATTAATTCTTTTGATTTGAATTCTACTTATAATTCATTGATTAAAATAAAAATAATTATCAATATCCTAATCATATTAACACATTACTATAATTAAAAATTAGCTAGGTTATTTAGAATAAAACATACTACTAACTTTAATAATGCATATATTTTTTAAGGGTCATATAATCAATTTGAAAATGTTATAAATACTGATATTTATACAAAGAGAGTAGATAATTAAAACAAATGTTAGAAGATAATTTGAAAATTTAAACACAAAGATATAATGACTTTTATAATTCTTTATAAGAGTAAAATAATGAATCAATTTTTTTTTACTTAAAATACTTTCATTAATATTATAGTATATATCGATATAGATATAGATATAGAGAGATATGCTAAACTACTCTCAACACAGAACGTCGAATTCAACACAACTGGTCACAAGGTAATTCACACAAGTTAAAAGTTACGTAGGGATAACTAAGAGCTCCAATGCAGCCTAGGCATATACTTTGCATGATTCAACCGGAACTTTATGCATTAACAAGCGTAAATGTCTTCTTGGATGCATTTATACTACTCTATAGGGCTGATCCATTCCTAATCACCCATACTTGTCGGCCCAATCATAATGATCAGTTTTTCGTAGACAAGCTGAACCCAAAATAAGCCGAGCCGAAAAACTTAACTATTTTATATATAAACGAGTTAAACTTTATTAACTCAAGTCGAGCCTTTGTAAGCTCGGTTTTCTAAACAAGCTTGACTTGATTATCAACCTCTATACAAAAGAAGACGAAAAATCAGAAAAGCCCAGATAATTCAGTACAAAATGGTATGGTAATGAGGTTTGTGACATATGTGCATAAACCAGAAAGTCTTACATCATTTCACATTACTTTTGCACCAAGTTACATCTATACAGGCATATTCACAAGCTTTAGATACAATTTAGAGAGAGAGAGAGAGAGAGAGATGATTGATTACTGAAGATGCCGACCTTGTCAACTTTGACCAACTGTATATACAAGTTTCATCTTCCTGAAACATCTGAAAAACAACAAAATAAACTTCTCAGTTCAGTCCCAACCAAATACAAGCATGCGAGAGAGGGGCAGTAGTACAACGGAATTCAACACAAATTGAAATTGCCAACCGAGAAAACAGACCTCTTACACTTGCTATATCCAATTCCTCTGAGTACGAAGTTGAATGAGTTTGTCCCTCCACTTTGCTGTAATGCATTAACAAAATGGTGATCAATTACACCAGCACAAGAAATGGGAGTTCGAGGCTTCATATAGCCCTCTAATAAACTAGAAAAGTAGGTGACTCATGATGAATCATTCACAAAAAAACTCTTGTTATTGGTAACTTCAAATCATAGAACATAATTTCACGATAGACAACTGGTGCCCTGGCCTACTGGATACTCGTAGGGTTTCAATTCTATAGCTAGCAATTAAAATGTTGGGAGTGGAAGGAAAAAGGTTCAAGTCTATTGCGTTGGGGGTGTGGGTGTGTGGGGGAGAGGGGAAGAGAGAGGGTAATGTCATTTGAGAATCACATCCCCGTGAAAATTAATTGGGAGACCGCAGGGAGTTCACTAATATCTCAGGGTTACCCTTGCATATCCATTTTGAGTTCCTAAAGGGCTTTCAAGGATAGGGGAAGACCTGCGGATTATAGAGCTAGAGGCAAATCAAAGGGTCATCCCGACGAGTATCGCCAGCATTGATGAAAGAAAAACTTCTCCCACCACACCATTAAGTGGTGTTGAATTAAAGATCAAATCAAGGATTCGAGACAAATCGACCTTCCCATCTCAGGATGAGGCAAGGAATTCAATTAACCCTAGATTCTATTCCTCTTTTTTCCTATTGTGGCATGTGCTTTAAATTCTACTCCACATTTGCCACAAAGCTGGAGGAAAGGGAGTTCTTTTTCCCCGTAAGTTGGGGTTAGGGACAAAAGACATCATTTTTTTTTCACAATTTACAGATACTATGTTCCAGGAAATCTATTTGCCAAAAAAATGGAAATAAGGAATACCTGCATCCCTGTAACGTTCCTCAACTGCAGCAATTAACATGTTGCGCAAAAGATCAAACTCCTTTGTCTCAATGCATGGCTGGCCACTAGGTCTGCAACCATAATAACCTAAATTAGAACTCTCTTTTCCGTTCACCACAGAATGAGTGCATAGAGATCCAATATCTGCCCACACACAAACAGTGTGGAAAGTAGTGTTAAAATACATTTTCTTTACCAAAATCTGCAATTGCCAACAAAGAAATGTGCAAATTTCTGCAACTGCATCACATAGACGAGTGTTTGTGTACCATTTCAATAATCACCACAATTTTTATTTTTTTTAATCATATGTTCCCTACATCTTTACACTCCCTGAAATAGAATACCATAAAAAAGCCACAGCCACCTTCCAATGAATCCTTCCCTAGCCTTACAAGCACTGCTTATTCTGAAAAATAAAACTACACCTTCAGAATAAAAAAAACTTTAATGCATGACCCAATGCATAGGCTTGCCCCTGTTGCACCTCCAGAATACATCAAAATTTCATGCATGGGCTTGCCCTCATCTAAAAGGATATAGACAAATTGCAAAGGGATGGAAAGTTTACTGGTCCAGTTCTGTAAATAGTACGCCAACTGAAGAAGAACCCTGCATGGACAGCTTTGCAGATTCAATGACTCTCATTCCATCGCTATAAGCCAAGTACTTATTGACTTGTATTGGCACCTACCAAAATTAGAAAGATAATAGCAGTAAGTTTACAATATATGAATGAAATGATTAATATGCATGCAACTAATAGTTCAACTGTCAGAGGTTCAAAATTCTAGGTAAGCCACGTTACATGCATATGAGTTTACGCAAAGTACAGAGAATCACTTCAATTCTTTCTTCTTCTGTCATGTTGCTTCTTTTCCTCAAATTTTAAGTGTTTTTATCAGTAAAATTTATATCATTTATAATCCTCTCTTTGTAGAACTTTGCTATTCTAACGTGCACTAATCTGGTCCTATGAGGAGATAAGACATAAGCAAAAGTACCTTGCATCTTACTGCAATATTGATGGCATCAGAAGGTCGAAGGTCAAAACTGATACACGCACTTTCATCACCCATCTGAGATTTCAACCAATATAACATACAGTGGTAAGCAAAATTTTATAGGTCTAGAACTTGGTCAATCAAAATAAGAGTGTTATGGGAATATGCCTTTGTGAGGTATAACTGAGCGAAATATGCCTCATGTACTCTCTTGGTGACTCTAACAAGTTTTACCTGCATAAGAAATTCAAAAAGGAAATATAATCCAACTGGAAGCCATAAAAAAGGTAAGACATCTGCACAACAGTATTCATTAATCCAAAGGGCTTAGTAAAGCAATCGTTAACTTACTGCATATCCCATCTTGTTGATCATTTCCATCACCACCTGATACATTGTGGGCCTAACCTGGAAAAAAATCATCAATGTCATCTTTCAGAATAACCAAGTGAATGGAATTAAGAACTTCTAAAACTCCCAATTCGACAGCATAATCAGAAACAGTAAGGAGAAGACATACAATTCGGACATTGCGCACGGCTGCCATGAGCAACACACTCGGCATCTCCACTGAAAATAAAAGGTAGGATAATTCGAGAATAAAAGAGAAAGTCAAACAACAGTATCAAATGTGCAAGGCTGAAAGAAAATCTATCCTTTTTCAGAAATTGAAAAGTGCAATATGCACATACAAAGTGATAGAAAATCTATCCCATTTGAGAAATTAAAAAATGCAATATGCACTTACAAACAATTATGGGGAGGAGAATTCCAGATCCATCTTCCATCTTTAGTACAATTGCCGGATGTGGAGCATAATCAGGCAGATGCCCACCCTGAGGGTTGTTATAGACGCAGCTTAAATTCCGACCATCTCTCATCTTAATTTTGAAACCATCTGGGCCACTCTTCACCTCAACTACACAGAACAACGAAAGCTAAGAAATATCAGTTAACCGTACTCTGCGTATTGTTATTTACTGCACATAATCAGCTTGGGTAAGTGTTCACACTAACAGTAACTGTACACTAGTAGAACTTAGGAGCAATTTCCTCTCAATATGCTCAACAGCAATAGTAAAAGTCTATGATATGCTTGAGGACCACATTATTTTTTATTTTTATTTTTTGATAGGAACCAAATTTTATTAATACATAAAATGAAGATTACATTAACTGATCCAAGATGGACAAGCTGTCCAGCCCTAAAGACAAGCAAAAATCAGAAAATCATAAGAAAAAAAGCCACACAGTGGAACCACAGAGCCAGTCAGGCTATCTTCCACATGGTGCTAACCAACTCGATGTGATACAAAGGAGAGGGACGTTCACAAACTCCTTTGTCACCAAAGCCCAAAAAGACGCTGGAAAATAGATCCGAGTTCTTTCAAACTGAATAACCCATACAATTGCCAAAAACGAACATTGCCAAAGGAAAACACTCTTATCCCCTCCACGCAACCCTTTGAAATCCACACAAAACATAGATGATATGGATTGCGGGGCCACCTAACAAAGCCGAACCATTTCAAACAACTTGTTCCATAAGGATAATGCAATAAAACAATGTAAAAAAAGATGATCCACACTTTTACAACTTGCTCTACGCATGACACACCATTGTGGGTAAAGATTGGTGCAAGACCTTCTTCTTTGGAGCATATCATATGTATTAATCTTCCCATAAGCAATTATTAATGCACAAACTTGCACTTTCAACGCACTTTAACCTTCTAAATCTTCAATAATGGGCAAAATAGAGGAATGGAAGGACCATCAATCAAAAATTCAGAAAAGGAATTACATGAGAAGGAAACCGAATGATCAATGACCCAACACTTTTTATCGACCACTTCTTGATTCAAAGTGACCAAATCAAGCATGGAAAAAAATGACACTATTTTCAATGACCACCTATCATTAAGATTCCTATGAAACCCAGAGGTCCAGAGGGAAGAAATCCAATCTTACCAACGAGACAACGCTATATTCATGATAGCAAGATAACCAAAACAAAAAGAGAAAATGGAATTGACAACGGCACCTCCCCAACCCAACTGTCCTTCCAAAATCGAATTCTCACATTGTTGAACATTCAAAAATCACATTGTACATTATGAGCCAAGACCTAAAAAGTACAGCTATGGAGCATAGATATTCCGTTTAGGTTGAAGTGACCAAATCAAGTAAGGTATCACTTATGATGCTCAAGAATATATATTGGATACATACCAAACTTATCCAATAACAAATACATATTTCTATTTCTGGATTCGTTTCGGATATGGTATAAAGACAAATATGCTTTGGATATGCAAAGCAATCTATGAGATATTTAATTTTAATCGTAACCCTTTTCTCTCGAATTCACATACAATAATACATTACAATAATATATTACACATGCAACAAAATGTAAAGTTAATCATGTCATATCTCTCGGCAAAAAATACTTCTAAATGAACTAGTCAATTACATGTCGGTTATGATTAATTATTACGTTCAATTTGAGGGTGTACCATTGATGAGAAGATATACACTTCTTTGAAAGTAAAAATTGCTTATTTTTTGAATTGTTATCAAAGAAGTTATTGATTACTAGTTATCAAATCACCGGATAATAGTAGTAAACGTATCATGGTCGTATCCACATCCTATATTTTTAGGTTTTGTCATATTGGTGTGTCATTATTGTTCAAAGCATTTTCTGTATTCGTGCCTCCTAAATCTAAAAGTAACATGGGTGTGATTCGACTCCTAGGAACATTTTCTATTCTCAAACAATAAAGTAAAAATGGAAAAACAATTGTTTGGAAGTTAACCCCGGGAAATTATAACAAAAAATTCTGCAATAATTGGCTTCCAGAGGATGTTGGCAGGGGCGGAGCTAGAAATTTTGTTCTAGGGTGTGACTAAAAATTTAATTTTTTTCATGCAATCAATAGAAATAAAAAACATATTTAAATTGTTATATTATATTTCATATTTGGATATTCATTAAATATAAAAGGGGGATGTACATGGCGAAAGAGATTAAACCTTTAACAAAAAATGAGGCTAATTGTAATAATTTACAATTGATCTCGACGAGCTTTTATACTTTGAAAGCCTTACTTGATAATTTCATTATCAATACCATTAAAAGAAAATTTTCTATATACACAATCAGGCTATAAGTGATTAATTATTGAACAATCATTTGAGTATGCAAGCAAATTTTCATAATATTCATAGCTTAAACAATTGTAAAATGAGCTCTACATATCAAAAACTTATCTAAATATGTCTGTAATGTGATCAAAGTGTTTGTAAAAGTTTATGGTCATTTAATTATAGGTCATTCTAATTGATAGGACAAGAAATGATAGGGTGGGCACATTTAAATATACTTAACAATTAGCTGAAATATATATAGGTAATGTATTTTATAAAAAGTTCAGCGTGGGCGTGTGCCCCCCAGACCCCTATTGGCTCCTCCCTGGTATGTTGGCAACATTCTTTATTGCCATTTTATTTTCTGGCAAAACACAAAACAACAAAAAAGGCATGCTAACCACATTGGTATATTCTAGAATGGCTTTACTATCTTTATAACGACGATCACTGTTTTGCTGTTTTTTTGGTAATACGCAAAACACAATGCATGCTAGAATTGTAATCTGTTTTCATCAATAAAATTAGCATCAAATAAATTTCCACAAACAGTACACCACACACTGAAAGGATGCACATCCAATTTCAACAAAAAAGTGACAAACAAAACTTTTGTTGATTCAAATTCCATACCAGCTTCCACTACACTGGAATTCACATAATCTGCATCATTTTCATTGAAGTTCTCCGCCCTGCTCTCATTTCCGTTTGATGAGGAACTGAAACTACACTGCACTGTTTTGCCTTTTCGCAAAAGAGCTTGATGGCTCATATTAGTCCCACGACTATTGATCCCTTTAAGTCCCCCGAATCCACTTCTAAAAAATTTAGCCTTCATTAAAGGCCCATGAACAGAAGGGATGTCGAGTCCATTTTGTTTCGCACGGATGACAGGGCAAATCACCGGTCCTCGTATGGAACCCATCTCAATTCCTTTAAGATCCACCAAGAAGCAGAACAATTATTATCCCATGCAATTGATCATGCATACTGATTGACACATCAAAATGTTGAGACGTAAGAAAAAATATAGGTATGTGATTTTAAAAAAAAAATTGACATATTGCAGGAATTCAATAAAACTTTAAGATGTATAAATCATATCCAACATATACTGCAACCTATAACCACCTCAATATGCATTGCTCCAAAAATCTGAAGAAGTCATATTCATAGGTCCCAATTCTGACGTGTGAAAGAACATATGATCTGAATAAAAACATTAAAGACTATATTGAGGGCAGAGATACCCATATAGTCTGGTAACCAGAAAGCAGTTTGCACCAATCAGAGTTTAAAAGACAGTTATTACAAGGAATTCATTCTTTCTCCTGGTAATACAAGTGGAAAGACTAGAGAGTAACACTACATTTCAGTTTCAACCAGGGGGAACTCCATGCAGTGCTAGTTGTAGGAACAGGCCTAACTTTGGGGTCTGTAGATTCCGTAGCCATTTGGTCTTCCACAAATGTAAATTCATAGCTTGGTCACTCTAATAATATAATTGTACCCAAATAAAAACAATAAATTTTATACCAGACATCCCACTCAATTTTCTTGTGTAAGTTTGGCTACACACCTCTCTTTCCTACGACAATCATGAGTGAAGGAGATGATCAGTAGACTCCTCCTGAGGGAATTAAAATCATTATTAACACTTCACAAATATCATTCAATTTTCACATAATTCACTTCAGAAACATAATTCGGATTCTAAATACTACAAGCCTGCTATCACTCAAGTGTTCAAATCATCTTTCAATCCAAAATCAGAACATTTGTATGTATATCTATGTCTATACTACTTATAAATGTAAGCATATGTGAAAAACTTTTAATTTCCTATTTCATCCATATTTAATAATGTTAACTCAATCATACCCCACACCCCACATATATTTATTAATGTCATCATTTTTCCTTTCATGTTCTATCAAAACTCTTCTAATCATATTAACATTAGGTTTCTAACCATTCGCCCTCCTTATTCTTATAGCTTTAGGTCTTTAATTACAAGAGTAACTCTAATAACTCCAATTACTGCACAATATATGTACAGATTAATACCTAAGTTTACTAAAAATTAAAATAAAAATTAATTCTCAGACACATAATTTATTTATTCAATTTAATTACACATATAATTTATATTTTTTATAACTTTAATAAAAAATTATTATTTAAATATGTTCATATGCAACACACGACGTTTATTACTAGCTTAATTTTTATAAAATCAATTATATCCTTATACATTCATATAATTTTTATTTTTATACGTAATTTGACTTTCGAGTTTTTTTGAACTCATTTACAACTAGTATTTAACTTACATAAATTTTTTTATATCTATTCCTATATCGATATGAAGGAAAGACAAATCCATATTATATTGTTATATGCATGTAGCTATCAAATTGGATTCTAAGACCAAATATATGTTATATGTAATTTTTTTTTAATAATTAGGTTTATCAAAAAATAAAATATAAATTAATTTTTTGGCACCAAATTTGTCATTTAATTTAATTATACATAAAATTTATATTTTCGATTCAACAAAAAAATTATTATTTAAATTGTTTACATGCAAAGCACATCGTGCATTGCTTGTGTGTGTGTGTGTATGGAAAGCTATAAACCACACCACACCTGAAGGCCACAAGAAGCCTAAACCTCCACGAACTTGACAATCAAGAGCTTTCAGTCACCAATCGTAGCTTGAAGCTTCGATCTTCTCGAAAAATTCCCCGAGAATGGAAAAACTTTCCGGCGAAGAGAAAAATCCTCACAATTGATTAGGAAATTAGTAAGAACAGAGGGATATCGGAAAGATACTTAGTTGGATTTGGCAAAGACTGACAAATAAGACTCTGGAGTCTGGATAAAGGAGAGGAGAAATTGTGTGGAAAGAAAAGACATACTTCCGCTCTGGAGAGAGGGACAGAGAGATTGACATTACCCTGCGTTTATGTCAAGAGTTTTTGCTGTAAAAGACGTCCATAACCCTGCGTTGTAACTTATAGGTCTTAATGGTAGTGGCGTATAATTCAGTAATATAGCTCTTGATTAAGGGTATTTGTGACTTTTGATAAAAGCTGAATAACTTACTTTGGATTTGATGTCATCACAAAGCTAAGTGCCAGTACTGCATGTAGGGCTGTTAATCAAGCCAAGCTTGAACACTATATTAAGCTCGTTTAAGAGTAAATAGTTAAACGAGCCAGCTCGTTTATGTGTAAATTAAGCTCGACAAAGGTTCGACAAGGGCTCGATTAACACCCCTAACTGCATGGTCCATCGTCCAACAAGATCAAAATGCCTAGATGACTGCCACGTTTCCATCGATGATCTCAGAGTTTTCCTTCTTAACATAGCAATTTACAGAATTCTGGGCCCAAGTCCAAATACGGGCCCATAACGGTCGTAGTTTGGGCTGAGTTTAGGGCAGACCACATATTGGGCACAAAGCAAAAGGTTTAGCTATTTCTGAACAATAATATAAGTGAACTACTTATCACCTGTGTCTATAATCACGATAAAACATAAAATTCAAATCCTCAAAAAAATTGATCTCACTATATTAAATAATAATTTTTATTTCTTTCATTTTTTTGATTAAATAATTCAAAATTTATTTTTACTCATTATTTTTTTATAAATATTGACAAAATTTTCTCAAAATACGGAATTCGATAAAATTTTCTCAACGTGTGTATACTTTCGTGTATGAATAATATCTGAAATAAAAATTATCAACATGTGTATACTATCGTGTATGAATCATATCTGAAATAAAATTATGTTAAACAACAAATTAATCAAATATTAAATAATTGAACATGTGATAGAAATGAGTAATGTGATGGTTTGGGAAAAATTTTTTTGTAGGGGATAAAATTCCACTTTCTATGTGTTTTTATTATATAGATAAGCAATAACTCTATGCTTGAAAAATATTATATAATATCAAAAATTGAATATTAATTGTGTGATATTTATATTTTAAATAATAATTTATTTTTTACTTTTTTTATGTTTATTATATAATTTAAAATTACAATCAACAAAAAGAAAATAAGATAGAAGTAGGGAAAAAGAAAGAAAAAAGAGGTAAGTGTGGATTAATGGAGTTATTTCATACTTGACATTCAGCAATGTATTGATTGAGTTGTTTAACATTGAAACACGTGCAGAGAAAATGATGTTTTTGAGCATGAAAATAAATTGAGGATAAATTTTGTATCGTTAAATCAAAATAGATGAAAATTAAATCAATCTTAGTCGTTGTACTTTTATAAGTGGTGCATTAACATACATATACTCAATTCAATTCAATTGAACCTTTTCAATTATCTAAGATCAACTATGGCTCATTTTTTATCATTGTGATAGATTTAGAAACAGAATTAATAGATATGATGTAAATACTATCACTTTAGTCAGTGTTACATTCAACGCTATCTGTCTCAAACCAGGATAAAAAAAGAAGATTGCGTTAAGTAGTCGATAGCTGTCGAAAAAACTTGTCGGATCCGCCACCATGATGTAAGTACGATCAATAAATTGGTGTACACAAGCAATATAAAAGCTGGGTATTGAAAAAACTAACAAATAAAGATGATTAAATGGATCAAACTTGGTCCATCCTTGAATCTTCCTTTCACATAGGATGACCAAATTTGTTCCACTAAATACAGCCTTTTGAATTACAGATTCATGCATTCCCCCTTCAACCGAAGTTAAGGGGTGGCCAAACACCTCCACCACCATCGGTGGTAACGTAGGACAAGCATGACAAGGGCACCAGACACAGCCCTCGACTTCTAAGATCTCGATTTGGTTCTTCAATTCCTTCCTCCTTGGAACCCTAGGATCAAAAGCAACGTTAATAAAACCCACAAGATTGGGTTTAGAATCCTTTAACATATATGATCAACAATCCCGACACAAAATTGACAAGTACAACTTAGTCTTTAACATATATATTTGAGTGATAAACGGGTTGGTTTGTCGAACCCAGTTAATAAATGGGTTGACATGCATGAATTTAGTTAAATATGACTAGTATACGATATATACCAGACATCATACGAACCCGACTTTTTCAAAAGATGAATGAATAGGATATAAATTGCACAAATTTTGATATGAAACTACTTACATTTTTTATTAAAAAACACGATACCAGGATATGCATAACCAGTAATGCTATAGTAGAATGGTTTTTGGCTAATGCCTCTAGTCCTAAAGAATTCCTATTTCATGGTATTCACTTTTCTTTTGCATGCAACTTTTTACTGAAGGTATCTAATCATCCCCTCCACATACAAAATCGCATACCCCTAGCCCATACATATATGGAGAGAGAGAGAGAGAGAGAGAGAGAGAGAGAGAGAGAGAGTAATGACTTTCTTACCTCTTGCAATGTTCTACAACTGTTCTTGGTGTGTGATGACTTCATGTATGGGACACTTAGCGTCTGTCAAAAAAGCAAAATCAAAGCACAATATTCAAGCACTGAGTTCAGAATTACAATTAATTTTTTAATATAATCCTAAAGATAATTGTCGTTACTATAGTCTAATCTAGCTCGTATATATCTCATACACGTGACATCTATTGTTTTTAATTGTTTGATCAGGCTGTGAGAAGATAACAATAAAAAATGGGAAGTGTAGAAGAATGTTTTGAAGTGAGAGTACCTCGACCTGGTTTTGAAGGAATTTGATGTATCCAATGGCCTCCATCAGTACGGATGCTGTATCTGTCTGCAAATATTCTCCAACCCACATGTCAAAAATATAGTTTAAGTAAGAAACAGTTGTAGAATAATTTGAGGAGAGGAAGCTTTCTGGGTCTCTGGGTAACTAGGTTGATGATGAATTGGTGATAATGCTGAAATTCAATAACACCAAGTACCTTGCCAAATGGTGTCACCAGCTTCTGAAGAGCTGCAATTCTATCACCTAGTTTCTCTTTTCTCACCTGGTTCAGTACAACATCCAAACATCAATACTTCAACATCTTACCAAAACATTATTTTGGACTTAATTACCTGACATAATTATTGATCTAATCTAATAATGTACATGTCGATGAATTAATAACGGAACTCAATATTGAATAGAGTTCACTATCTCTTTTTGGATTCAATGGTCAGGGGTGTCTGATTTAATATGTTTACTCACATCTCGACTAATTTTCTCCTCAATCCGATTAAAGGTAGGTTATCCATGTCTGTACTAGGATATTCATGAGGGATAAATTAAATTCCTCATGTCCTATCCCTAAAAAATTGTCAGGATTCGAATTCATGACATTTGAATTTACAGCACGTTTTTATTACCACGTAAACTATTATTTGGGGTTAATGGGGTTCATTATCAACCCAATGATCACAACGACGGACTATTCAACTTTCTGGATATGTTAATCTTCTTTGTGACCTTAAAGGGTGAGCAGGAAGAATGTGACTCCAATCGTGATTTCTTTGGTGGTGCTGCTTGAGGTGCCTTTGTCTCCAAAAAACTGCTGCTTCTTTTTGCTTCTGTAATAACTCCATTTGTGTAGGATGATGAAATCTTCAAGATTCAAAAGCAACAAAGTTCAAGTCAAATGATATTGGCAAACAAAAAGACTGAATTTCTGAAAAAGCTAAAGATGCATAGTGTATAAAGCTGAAAGTATCCTTTTAGTAGGGAAAATACTATGCTATAGAAAAAGAAGCAGGAGAACTACTGATGTAGCTTTAATGATTTTTTTCTCCGAATATCCAAAAAAAGTAAGGTTGCCAATCCTGAGAATTGTCCCAGTAATTACTGTGATGAATGTATTCAGTTCAGTTATGTGATAATTTTCAATTTTATAGCAAGAGAAGACTTGAAAGAATTGATAGGTCAGGTGGGAAATGAGAAGCTCCAACGAGAGCAAATGCTGGGTGCGCTTTAAGAACATATACCCCTTTTTTTGCTACTATTACGAAATCTTTTGCTCTTTAACACGAAATAATACTACTATAAGGTAGAGAATTATGAATTTGTATATATTTCTAGTAGAAATTTTGGTTTTTAAAAATGACGTATATAGACTTCGTTCAAGAATGTCGCTCACCAGTAGACAATTTTGATATCTACTGTACTTCAGGATCAGCCGAGCGTCTCCCTGGTGTTATTACTTATTAGTCCCTCGTTACTATTAATCGGCTTCAACAACATTTGTTACCTAACATGAACAGACACTAATTCACTATCATCCGTTGTAATTATCAGTATGAATAGAGAGAGAGAGAGAGAGAGAGAGAGAGAGAGAGAGAGAGAGGGAGGGAGTGAGAATGTGCAACTATTGTGAATTTTATGTTGGATTGAAGGCCGATTTCATATAACATTCGCATTCGCAACTTATCATCTAATGATTGCTTTAAATTAATGAAGTCCCTGCTTAGATCCCAATAGCATTTCTCATTTTATTATCATCTCGGGTGCCGATAATAATGTTCATGACAAAAAAGATATAATAAGTAAGAAGACAAGAAAGAAGAAGAAGAATGCAAGCACTGTACTAGAGCTGAAGAGGAAGAACAAGAGGAGTATACTCACTTTACTAGAGATGTTAGATGGCCGGTGACTTAGCTCCTGCAGAGTATTATAACCATATAGACTGTCTTCGAATGGACCAAGGGGCTCATGTAAGGGCTGGCAAAAACTTTCACTGAATCTTCCAGAGCTTAAGAGATCCAAAACTTGCAATCTCATGTCTGAAGAGCTTGAAATCGCCGAAGACGATTGATTCAAGCCTGAAATATTTATGGTCGGATGAATCTGGCTGAAAATCCCAGGGCTAGGACGTAAATTATAATAGTATTGTGGGTTGGAGTAGAATTTTCCAGCTTGATGTTGAAGTCTATCAACTTGGGAATCAGAAGAAAAGGTTCTTCTAAGCAAGAGTTTCTCACTCAGATCATTGAAATACATTTGCTCATTATTTATGGAGCTTGGGGGTTGTAAGTGTAAATCTTCTATGCTCCATGAAGGGCTGTTTGTCATTTCGTTGAATTTCTGATAGGAATCATCTGAGAGCTCTTCCTTAGTCCAGTGAAAGTCCAAGCCTTGAGTCATAGAACTGTTCAGAGAGGGGTCCAAAATACGGATTGAATTTGCGATGCTTCCATTGATATACGGATTGAAGTTGCTGATACTGCTGCATAATCAATAAAACGGCGATTAGTGATAATATTAATATGAGGATCGTTATTTTAGACTTAATTTACTGACAATCTATTATAGCGATGAGATTAATACTAAATTCCAATATTAAATAAAGTCTACTATATAGTATATAAGGTCATGCCTGTTTTGAATCACTAATGTTGCAAACTAGGATGTTTCGTAAGATAACCAAAGGCTTTTTCGAGCTAAAAGTAGGAAAGAAGCATAAGCAAATTAAGGACCAAAGTGCAAGGAAGAAGATACAAACCCTAGTGTAAAACAAAAGCATTTTGCTAGCTAGCTCTCACTAGTTTGTGAATATGGCAATACTTATAATCAGTTTCTGTACTAACAGTAATCAAATCTAAAGTTTAAAAGAGTTAAAAAACTGGTCTCAGGGAAAACTCAAGAATCCAACATAGATATATATATTTTGAATTCCACAGACTTACTTATGGTTTACAATTGTAGGTAAAAAGCAAATGGTCTGCGTGTGTGTGTGTGTGAGAGAGAGAGAGAGAGAGGCTGAACTTACAAAGTGGTATTAGAGGTCCAATCATGGGCGTTTCCACCTCCATAAAAAGATTGGGTAGCTAAAGGAGACGATCCAACAAGCTGACCTTGGAGCTGATGTTGATGATGGAGATTTTCAGGCTCCATGATAAGATGTTCTTTTTTTAAAGGGGCTTGAAAATCCCCAGATGAGTGATTAAAATTAACATGCTCCAGGAATCTCTCTCTCTCTCTCTCTCTGGGTTCAAAGAAACAGTTCAGGTGACACCCACATACCTTCTTTGCTTTTAGGCACTTTTCATAGTTTACTCTTTACTCTTTCAAAGTCTCACATCTTAAAGCTGATAGAAAAGAAAGGAAGAGAGCGCCAATAATCCTTCTTCAGACCTCTTTCTCCAACTTTATTTATTTTTCTTTTTCAGCCAATCTTTTTGCAGCTTCACAATCTATGATTGAGTATACTCTCTCTCTCGTGAACTACGCTTTTTGCACTCTCTGCAATTACAGGGAGATGATCATTATAGTTCCCCCATGATTAACATCCCTGCGTTGAATCCCAGGGCTTTTAACAGTAAGTCTGAGGAAGAAATGGATGTACTCTCTCTCTCTCTCTCTCTCTCTACCATAGGCTGCAAGCTCTTATAAGTTATATCCTGTCCGGTTGGTTAAAAGAAACAGTGAGGCCTGGTTAGTCTGTTTGAATACCGTGGTCCAGCAGTGATAAAATCGGGGTAAATTACATCGACATACCATTGAATTTGGGTGAAATGAGACAATCATCCATTGATATTCAGAAAATAACACGAAAATTTCTTAAGACTGTTTTTGCAAATTAAATAACCGTCGCATTACTATTTGATTGCACTAAAAAGAATAAAATATCAACAAAATTGGGCATATAAAAATTTTAAGCCTTAATTTTCCCTACATACATATCAGTTCAGTCTTCAGATGCAGTATCTTTGTTCTATCGCATAAAAATCGAGAAGTGTCTATATAATTTATGAAAATTAGAGGGCCTTTGTTGTTTATGAAAAATAGTTTTCGTGGTGCGTGTGTAATTTTGGTCTAGTGTTGGTCATGGGTGTGTGTGATAGGAGAGAGAGAGAGAGAAGATTAGGAAAAGAAAAAGTGAGGGAGAGACAAAGAGTTTATGAGAGTGAATAATTTTACTTTGAGAATTAACTATAAATTAACCAACTGCAATAAACTACTAATTAGATAGTACTAACAAAGTGAGAGAATGTTAAACTCGCTCGCTCTCTTTATTAAGAGTATAAATATGTATTTTTTTCGGTAAGTATATAGATATGTCTTAGTTCATGTCAAGATTTATTCCAACCAAAAAATGATATTAGATATTATTGCCTCCATTTCCCATGGGGACCCCATTTATTGGTGATAAATTGAAAAAAGAGACGTGCCCCGAATGTCGAACTCAATAGTTCAGATTAGTTTTAATTCGGCAGCTAATCACCCTAAAAATTCTGGAGTTCGACAGAGTCTTATCTTAGAAAGACTTTGACTAGCTCAACTCAACCTTCTCTTCTCCTTAATTAGTAAGACTGAGTGAAGCAAGTGAAGTAACCAATTCAGCTTAAGTAGGTAGAACATGATCCGCTAATGGCCTAACCATACAATCTATAAGAGAGGAGGCCATGAAGGGGATGGAGGTGAGTGAAAAAAATGCAAACAAAAGCTCTCTCTGATCTCTGAAATATTTTCGACTAACTTTATAATTGGAGGGTTGATCCCCAGAACTTCTCCAATCTTCAACTTGTCTTTGTAAGTTTACAAGAGGATTTTCCTAACTCTCCGTCGCATTTGAAGCTCGATAAATATTCTAAACTATCATCATATTATTTAAAAACATAACACAAAAAAATGCAAAAAAATTATATAAAAAAGCCTAATCCGAATATAACATAATAGAACACGACTAGATTGACCCCCTAGGGGCAATGCTTAAAATTCAAAGAGAACGAAGGAGAATAGTAAGAAACACCCAAGAAGAATGAACAAAAATACATCATAACATACGGGGACCAGGACCAGGACGAGGACCAGAGATACAAGTCACAGTACCTACATGCCTGTCTCCATACATTGCCTTCATACAGAGGTATTAATCCTTAGGACAACCATGAAAGCCACGCTATATAGTGACAGCTGCTGGATTACAATGATGATGCCAGTGACCTTTCTATAACCTCTGCCTGCTCTTTTATCATTATAAATTCATTATAGATGTCTTCCTGGATTTTCATAGATCTTACTAACACAACGAATGGCATTGAGAGTTATAAATAGGGTTGTTAATCGAGTCGAACTATTCGGACTTAGCTTGCTCGAGTTCGCAAAATTCAAATTCTTTATACGTAAAATAGTTGAACTATTCGGACTTGACTCGATTAATTTTCTAACTAAGCCGAACTTAAAAAAAAATTTAAGCTCGTTTATGAAAACAAGCTCGACGGACTAGAACTCAAACTTGCAAAGCTAGAAACGATTAACGGCGTTAATTATAAAATTTATCACCAACTGTTTTACTGTCATAGAGAGTTGCAGCAAGGCTAATCAAAAGCCAAAGGATTAAATATGGTAAATGTATGTGTTACTTTTTTTCTTTTTGTATCCTTTCAAAACTTTCATTATGATGCTCCAGACAATAGGGTTAAACAGCTAACTACACCTTTCTTTATGACCTTTACAAATTTACTTTGATGCTTATATGCTGTCTCTGTGTGTATGTGTGTGTGCGCGTGCATGCTATTATGTGCCTTCATTATGGGCTTAAGGTGTTTAGAAGGACACTTCCCAACTGTTAAAGAGGAATTAATTGATATGTTGCTTCACTAGAAATTTTGAAGAAATGATTATACGCTGTTTAGGCCGCTTTGAAAGAGTAAAAGAAAACCTAAAGTGCCAGATCTTTATCTACTCTCTCTCTTATCCTTTTGTTTGCTTCTTGCTATACAACACACACACACACACACACACACACACACATATATAGATATAGAGAGAGAGAGGTATGTCATCCTATCAAAGAAAACCTGTAATAATTTGATCAGCCCCACAAAAAGTTCAGATAAGATGAAAAGTCTAGGGGAGAATGTGAGATCAGACTATAAGCAAGCTTACCAGCTTACGTTTGCATTTAGGTTTTTGCCTTTTACTATTGCAGCATGCCCACATACCCTCCACATAATAATAGTAGGATAAATTACACTTACACTCCTTGAACTATCACCCTTTTTTTACTTTGCCGACTCAATTATCAAATTTTTCACATTGTACCCTCAACTAACACTTTTGTTTTACATAGTTCCAATCGCAAACATCTGTTATTGTTTTGGACAAAAATCACTAACGTGTCGAGGTAAAGTGAAAAAAATTAAATAGTTTGAGGGATAAAATGAAATAAATTTTCGTTAAATATGTGACGGATATTAATAAGTGGGGCAATGTGAAATTAATAACATAGTTGAAGGTGCAATGTGAGCAATTTGATAGTTGAGACAAGGGATATAAGTGTAATTTACCCATGATATTAATAATATTCCTCTCCCCATTACCACCACCCACCAAAGCAAATACCCTCGGCCCTCAACACTCCAATTCTAGTCTGCACGCTTCACCTAATTTACTTATTTAATAATGATCACAGTGAAAATTCAAGAGTCGTCATTAGAATAATGTTGTTGGGACCATGTCACATACCATATCATTAAGTCAACTAATTAAATAAAAATTTTAGATTTTCAATAACGATACTCATAAAATAAGGTCCTTTACGTGTTTGTGTGTATTGAACTTTGAAAATTATTAAAATTAAATTAATTACAATAACATTTTCAAGACTAATCCAACATCATTAATGCATAAATAACAATAACTCATGCCTAAAAATGCTCTACAATATGAAAAATCAAACATTAACTATGCAATAACTATATGTTAAATAATAATTTATTTTTATTTATTTTTTGCTCTTCTTTAAGATAGAGGTAGGAAAAGATAGGTTTGGATTATTGGGGTAGTTTGATATTGGGAGTCGCGTAAAAAATTGATATTTTTGAATTAGAAAAAAAATTGGGATGAATTTTATACTATTTGATGAAAATAGATAAAAATTGAATCAATCTTAACCGTTGTTATACTTTTATGGGTTGACGAAGTGATCCATTAAAACCAAATAAATTCACCAATAAGTAGGTGATTTAGTGAGGTACCGGCTTGACTTTTCACCATGAGGCTAGAGGTTTAAGCTTTAGAGTTCACATTGGGGTTTGGCGATTGACTGCTATGTTAGGCTAGTGTCACACCCTAATTGACTATGGTGCATAATGGCGGTCTTGGTGGCATCTTGCAAAAAGGCATGTCATGAGAAGGAATCAAGATGATGTGGCTAAGGGTTCAATATGTTGGTGCGCACCGTAGCAGCATGAGACCACCTGACTGAGTACGACAACACGTGGTGGGCTTAATTGAGACAACGTGGGTGCATAGCTTCGAATTGCATGGCATGAATTGGACCCAACATGCACAATGGTTCGTGAGGCAAGGTTGGCCACTGAATATGGGCACTTGGTTACTCAATGCATGTGATCAGGAGGATGTGAGTTGTTGCTGAAGTATGACTCAATTAAGGCAGTTGTTGAACAGAGCCTAGTCTGAAGGAAGCAGTTCTGGGCGTTCTTAGCCATATTCTGGTTCAAGTGCATGCTGATAAGGGATAGTTCCACATCAATTGTTGAATGGGTGGAACTGACTATCAGGTGTCACACAGAGAAGCGGTCTTGCTGACCAAGTCTGCTAGGGAATAGACAGATTATGTGTAACAGCCTCTTGGCCGATAGGGGGTGCTTGGGCATTCCGGTGAGACAAAGAGTGTCCTTGCTTTGAGTTCCTTGTAAATTGTAGAGAGCTTCAATATGTAAGATTTGAGACTGTTGTCTGAGCAAATTCGTGTGTACTTTTGTGTGAGCTTGTGTGTCGGGTTGTAGTGACAAAGCCATACGTAGCCTCAAAAGAAAAAAAGTTGTTACCCTATGACACCTAGTTAGGTTCATTCCCAAGAGAAGTAACAGATGCGGTCAGGATCTTTATGATCTCACCAGTGAGAGCCTATCAGAGTTATATCTAGACGTTCTCCTTTGTCCCTACCCTTTTTGAAGTATAAAAAAAAAAAACCAAAATTCTCCAAGATGTACTCACCGTCAATTTTCCCATATATTTGATGATGCATGGAGAAAAAAAAAGTGGGACAAAATCAAGGGCCTGTTTGAATTGTATCTCAAAAAACAATATTCAAAAATAGTTTTGGAGAAAAGTTTTAGAAAAGTGTTTCTGAAATGAAGAACTTGTTTGGTTAGATGATTCTAAAAATAGTTTTATAAAATAAAAACAACACTTGTTTGGATTTATGATTTCATATAAAAATATTTTAATATATTAAACTTGATAAAATGCAAAAAAAAAAAAAAGACAAATCTAAATCCAAAATCGGTTGAACTATTACACAACGAAGAAGACAAACCTAAAATTCAAGATCCAACATACAGTTTCTGGTATACGATGGAGAAGATGAACCAAATTGCCGGAGAAGAACCTTTTCGCCATAGAAGACCCAAATCTTAAAAAAAAATAGAACTCAGATCTAAAAAAAAACTAGATTTGAAGCTCTCAGTTGTTGAAGATCCCACAGTCGACGGAGAAAATGAACTACAATCACCGGAAAAGACCAAGATCTAAAAAAATAAACTCAGATCTAAAAAAATATCCAGATCTGAAAAAAAAAAAAAAAAAAAGCTAGATCTGAAGCTCTCAGTGGTCGAAGAGCCCTAGGTCGACGAAGAAGATGATCTTCAGTCGTTGGAAAAAACCCTTCGCAGGAGAAGACATTGGCACGCTGGCGCTGTGTGTGTCTATGATCGTTTCATTTTAGAGGCAAAGTGAAGAGAGAGAGTCAGGGAGAGAGGAAGGATATAGAAAAAATAAAAAACTTTTATACTTTGACAAGCTTTGCTGCTAAGAGGATTTGAAGGGGATACCTCATTAAAGAGTTGAGTTGTTTCCCTTGTTTTCTATTTTGGCTTAAAAACTCAAAAAATATCATTTAAATATTTTCTAGTTTTGTTCTCAATTCCCAATTTTTTTTGAAAATTAATGTCCAAACAACATCTCAAGAGTTTTTATTTGTTTTAAGAATAAAAAATTATTTTCGAAACACAAACCAAACACCACCCAAATTATTTTAAACTCTCTCACCTTTTCATTCCTTGAATCATTAAAAAGTAGTCATTTGAACAGTTCAAAATAGGACTTTTGTTGAACATCATTTAGCCCCACAGTGAGCTAATTATTGGGATAATCGTTGGGTGCAATTATACCAACATTAATACTCCGAATCCCATCAGAATTTCACAATTAAGTGTGTTTGAATAAGTGTAGTATTAAAATGAGTGATTCCATGGAAAACCCTCGTGTTAAACCCCTTCAAAATATATATATTGGGATAATTGTTAGATTCTCTTTGATTGTTCTTACATCCAAAGGGATTCAATAGAATATATAATCTAAGTGCAACAGTGGATTGATTAAAAAGGGTGTATTACTTTGATTAAAAGAAAAAAAAGAGAATATCAATCCGTCAAGTAGTTCACCTAAAAAAATTTTAAAAATTATTAGTGATCGTATATTTGAGTCTGATAACAGATGTTTTTATTGATCCATAATATACACATAAAAAAAAAAGATTTCCATCATAAACAAAAATTTTAAAACATGTGATTGAAACTATTCTCAAATTTGTGTATTAGTGTTTCTCCAAGGGGCCTCCAGAGAAAGGAGCAAGGAAAACAAGGTCCTAGTCTAGTTGTGTAGCCACTAATGGGGATCCTTCTTTGTATTCATTGTTCTAAGAGACGCCCTACTACCCCTTTATTCTAAAAGCAACATGCTATCATTGATCACTTTAGGGTCCATCACTATCATTTGATGGAAATAATCTTTCCTTTTTTGCTAGTCATAGTCAGTTATACCTCTGGGTGAAACATCCCCATTGCATTAGCATTTACTATATATATAATATGTCGGTAGTAACTTTGAGACAATAGTTCATTAATTTACATAATCAGCTTCCTAGGTGTAACCTTGTGTTTTAGTCTAAATTGGGTTAATTTAGAGGATCTTAATCTTCAATGTCTAACTTAACGTCTCTTGCAATTCGAGATTCTATTTGCATTGTACAATTAAAAATTGTTATTTAACTTTTGAAAGTTATAACTTCCATGGTTGCAATGTTTTAAGATCGATCAATCACTAACACGAAAAAAAATTATAACTCAACTATAAAAAATTATAATTTTCAGTACAGTGTCACCGTCAATATCGAAGTCTTTCCCAACAATAATAATCTAGACGAAAACTAACATTTGTATTCCCAGTTTACCATCAATAACTTTGTTTTCGACACATTATTCTGGAAAAAGAATGATTTGAATAATGTATATAATGTACCTCTACTTTTTGATTTTTGTCTTCTTGTTTAGGGGAACATATACCACTTAAAATCATAAAGTTTTAATAAATTTAATATTATTTGGAGATTATCTTTTCTGCGGGAGTACATGATAAAGCTTTACTTATTCCAGGCACAACCCTTAAAAGGAGGTTTAAAGTTGATGGTTTAAAGGGGTCTGAGAAGAAGACAATTCCTTGTCTATGCGAGGGAGTGTGTGTGTGAGAGAGAGAGAGAGTTTATCATTGTAATTATATGAACTTTAGACTTATGGCTATAACACAATCTAGGGTGCAATTCGGGAGGGTTAGGCGGGTTAGACAATTAACTCTAGCTCAACTTTAAGTATATAATCTTCAACTCCAACCCTATCTCGGGTTGAGGGACTCAACCCAAGCATTGCCCGAATTTAATTCGGTCGGGCTCGGTTAATTATTTCAGATTGATTTCAGGTTACTATATGGGTTCAATTCGAGTTGAGTTCGGGTTAAGCCTAAAATAGGCTTGTTGTTCTAAACCTGATGCATATATTACATAATATTCATCTAAATTTACCTAAGACGAAGGAGGCTGAGAGTGGGAGGAGACGCAAGTAAGAAGGATTTGAGAGTGACAGATAGATCTGAGAGTAAGAGTGAGAGAGACTGATAATGAGTGAAAGTCTTGAGGGAGGCGCAAACTTCAGATTAACCCTAAGATAAAAATGTATTTATATAGTATTAATTTGAATTAAACCCGATTATTAAATCAGGTTGAACCCGATTTTAATATTCGGGTTCAACCCGTGAACCCGATGCCTCACCCCAAGGTCCGTCCAAATTAAATTTGGGTTGAAATTTTTTTTATTCAAGTCCAACCCAAGTATTAAAAACTCTAGCACAAACCCTAAATTTTTCAGGTTGAACTCGGGTTAGTCCGCCGAAGCTGCAATAACACAATTTGATGCGGAAAACAACCTTCTCCAAATCACGCATTGATTAAATCTAAATTTTATGCATTTTTGTTCTATCACTGAACCAACCTTGTGGGTTAGAAGACACTAATGTTTCCATCTCGATGTGTGTGTGTGTCTAATCTTGCACTTGCAGTTTGCAGTTCTTTAAGGGGGCTCGCAATGTATGGCTTTCCCCTACTGTTTGTGCAATCAACTCCACTGCCCCCATTGAATTAGTTTCCACAATACCAGCTGGATACTTCTCCCTCTAAGGAAATTCTACAGTGCCGAATTTTTTTTCCCCGATACGAATAGTGTCAGTTATAATTTTTTACGGTAAAATTATAACTTTAAAATGAAAAATTATAATTACTCAAAAGAAGGTCATGATTGATCACAAACACTCGTGATCAATCATGTCATTTAAAGTATTAGTTTACATCTCAAAAAAATATTATTTAATTTTTAAATTATAATTTTCAAAACAGTACCACCATAGCCTTTCCACTCTCTCCTACAGACTGCTCGTGAATCCCAGCTCCCCATGATATACACATGTCCAAACTCTAACGTCCTCTTTGATCGGCTCCAAAATACAACACCGATCAAAATTTTATTTCAATGCACAGTTTCTATTAATCCAAAAACATAAACATGGCTAAAATAGAGTAAAAATTCTATAAAACAAGTAAAGAGAATAAAAAAAATAACGAATTAAAATATTTTTTATCTATGTAGATGAACTAAACAATGGATTAATAAGTTTAGTCATCTCAACTAATGTCAAACGAATCATTTCCATCAAAAACATAACTTTACAAGATTTTAAAGACCTAAAATACAAACAAAACATTCACAATCACTTCCTCGTACTAAATTTGTAGTGTTCCTACCACCACCTTCTTCCTTCAGACTTGCAGGCGACAGACGATATCGTTTGAGTTGAAAACACTTCTATGTGTTGAGATTTCAACTCCGAGGTTTTTCACCAAAACCAAAGAATTTCAATCATTTCATTTCAAATTTTGATCCTTGCCCAACACAACCATGGTCACCAAAGAATGAACTAACGTGTATACTCCTTTATCTTCATCTGTCCCTATCCCATAACCACCTGGTCAATCATCACTAATCCAAGGGTGGCCATTACATTGAGCTTAAGCTGGTAACTCCATAAACAAATGTATGGAACCACAAGCACGAAATGAAGGGCTGTAAAATCTTCCGTGACTACCAGTAGCAGAGATAGTTAGGCTCTCAGCCTTGCAGACTTCCTGTAAAATCTTCGCACGCACAAGCCTGTGCAGTGCATCTTCCTGTTTAACCGCAATGCCCACATCACTGGATTATTACATAACTTGCTTCTAAACCGCTTCTATTGAATAATGAATCTGTAATTAAGTTACATTCCAATCAAACTGCACAAAAATGTACGAGGAATTAGGGACCAGAAAAAGGACAAGAATATAAGGCCTTGTAAAATAAAGTTGTATAACTATGAAAAGTGGAACCATGGCCGCGAAAAAATAGTCCTGCTACTTACAAAATGATTATAAAAAACATCGGTTAAATCCAGCAGAAAGGTAAAACTCTGACAAATAAGGAGCGGAGAAATAAGTACTTTCTGAGAGTAGATAAACACCAGATCAATTTCAGTGTTTCACAACTTGATTCGCTTCTCAGAAGAGGCAAACTCTGGCTCTATTCCTTTTTCCAACTCCTTTTCTATCCAAGCTTCATTGTCTGTCTCGTCTATGGCTTCCTCAGACTTCTTATTTGCAACTCTATCACCCCGCCTCCTCTTTAATGTTTCTCTGATCCGATTTACATCTATCTTACGATAATCAACTTCAACAGAAACAATCTTGCAACTCATGTTCTGATCAGATTCCCCCATCATTGGATCACTGTCACCATCCTCGACAATACTAGTTACACTGCCACTATCACTTGTCTGGCAGTGTAGTCTTTCTTTCACTGTATCATCGACATCACCACAGGTCTGTTTCTGGCTGCTCTTGGACCCTGCAGAGTTGACGAGTCCTCCAGCCTGTAAATTGCTAGACTCTTGAGCAATGGCTGAGCCACTTGAAATGCATGATTCTGGACTGTTAGACATTGCTTTACTGACCACAGGTTTGGATTCATTAACCCTTCCACGCTTGGGTGGTATAGCTTGTTTTCGATTCTGCTCCAACAACCCAAGCATCTGTTGGGTGACCTCTGAAAATTTTACGAATAGTAAGAAAAAAGCCAACAACAGCAGCCAATTAAATCTTATGACGGAGAACATGCGCTGAGATGGAAACTTAATACCAAAATAATGAAGATAAAGATTAAACACTACACAACCATTACTGTCCTCAAATTTCAGTGGTGCCTAAATCGGCAAATTAACCAAGTGTGTGGAGTTTCCATAACTTCCCCACATCAAGGAGCTGCCTCTAAACTAGTATGAGAAAATAGAACCACTGCAGCGAGTTAGTGTGGACCCAAGCAGAACATTTCAGACCCCCACTTCATCACAACCACCGATAATCATCACAAGCAAATAATTTTGTTTCACCAGGTATCAAATAAGATGAGAACATCATACACCACCAAGGCGCCCAACAGTCCAGGCCAAAGTACGGAGTCATGTTTTAACTAGAGAGGAAACTAATCATCTGACTATACGTGGCTATTTGCATTATGTTTCTATTGCCACTTGGAAAGAAAGACAACCGGCTGCAAGCAAGGTTCATATGAACACCCTATTTCTCATAATATATTCACATTTCCATACCCCTTGCATGGAATCCACCAAAATGATGTTTCAAAAACACCATGAAGAGTTTCAACTAATGATATCTCACATCTCCAAATTTCTTTGAACAAAAACTAGTAACTAATGACTTGAATTCACACTGATGAGCTCATTACGACTGATGATGCAGAAAAAATGTGAATTAAAAGGTTATGCAGATACAGGTGTATAATGACCAACCTTCCAACTGTTTAGGTGAAACATCAAACTGCATCCACCAAACCTTCCCTTTTGCTGTAGGCAGTTTTACTTTCAGGAATTTGGCAGCAAGAAACATCGAACCAGCTGAAATATAGTGGGGTTTGTACTGCAAGCAGAGTGTTGTACGAAGCCTACAGTTCAAAGCATAAACAGTTTAGATCTTTAACGAGACAAGACAAAGGAAAATATTGTTAGAAGATAATACATATATTAAAATTTTGATAATCAAGGAAACACAAAGGAATACGTAACCAATCATTCACAAAATTCCATGCTACTTTCGCAAGCTCCTTATGTGCAATCTCCAATCTCTTAATCGCTGAAACAAGTGGCTTGTAAGGGTGCTCAATATTGAGATCAAATGCAACTGTCCCCAATAAAAGTCTTTCCCCAATTAAAATCAACTCCTTCTGCTTATCATAAACTTCCTACAGAAAGAAAGATGCAGATAAGCAACCTCACCATTGCAGGAACATAACTAAATAAATAAACAGTGGCATGTCTGCTGTACCCTCTTTTTGATTCTTTGTGGAGCAGAGGGATCCCACCTATAAATTAGTTTATAAGACACAACAACAAGATCACTGAGCCAACGTGGTGTTTCTTCTGCTTTACAGGCGAGGAACATGCTTACAGTTGCAATGGTCTGCAAAACACACACCACCACATTGAGAAGAACATCACATTTATTCAAGTATAACTGACACTTCGACAAGAAAAGTATATTTAAGGCTTTGCCTTCACTTTCATAAAGTAATAAAGAGAGCTAGGGCACACCAATTTGTCAATTCAACCCTCCACCCAAATTAAAACTTCCATGGCCCTCCCAGTGTCTGAACTATGAACAATACAGGGGAACCACTGAATAGCTGCAATCTATTTTGTTCTTCATAATTATATACTAAATGTACTTCTATGTTGACACCTGTTTCATCATGTCACACAACTCATTTCCTTGTCCAATGTCCAATACCACATATATTCAAAAACTCATACCATATAGTCCACAAGACAATATTGACACTTAGAAATATCCAAATTAGAGTTTTATATCCAACGAGTAACTGAGGATTGGACAACAAAGTATAAGAACATATGGAACAAGTTTAGTACCTGCCAATCATTCTTTGAATGTGACTGACACATGTAAAACCGATGACACAACATCATTGCAGTTGCTATTGTCAGCTGGGGCCTATAAAAGGAAACATCATCAACACCATCTTGAGGACATGTAAGCATGTCATGATCCATAAAAAAGGAAATAAAATCAGAAAAACAGGTCGGATAAAAGGAATGAAAAATGAGTACCCAAGAAAAATGAAACACTTTCACACTTTGCAAGGAAATACAAGATTGAGACAGTCAGTTGTATCAGGTATATGGCGTTAAATATAAACCAGTGAATACATACATAAACCACTGGAAGTTTGAAAGTAGACAGAATTTGATAAAGAGACCAAAAAATAAAAAACCTGGCTTGATCGTCTGTGTGTTTTTATTTTTAGTTTAAAAATGGGGCTGTTTAAGGATGATGGGCACACTTATACAATGAAGGCAGACAATAGATTTTGGGTTATGGAACAATCTCCTACTAAATCACTAATTACATAACAAGATTCTACAACAATGATATATTGTGCATACAAGCCGGAGAAAGACAAACAAAAAGAAAGAAGAAAAAGGAATAAGGTAAAGGACGAGAAGGAGGGGCACATGATCAATTTCCAATTGAATGAAACCAAAAGATTCAAAAAATTGAGAGGCCTTCGAAAGACTTTAGCCAAAGCACATGGGCAATGGGTAGTCTTGGTGATATGGGGGAAACATTAGGGAGATGATACAATGTCACAGTTTTTGGAGTTCTAATCTCACATGCTTTATCATGAATTGAGTTAAAACTACAGCTTACACTTTAAGCTCAATGCCAAGCTCTTGTAAGAATGTGCAGTATAGCTTCCGCAAATGCGACTCCGTCTCAATATCAATGCCATCCTTCCTCGATGGAGAATTATCTTCGATTTCTTGTCTGCTGAAGTACCACTGGCGTGTAACACACTGAAGCTCTTCAGGCACATACATGCTAGTTGTATAGCTTGCAATTTCATGATGAGAAGGATTCCCTGGCAGTTCCCCTACCATGGTTTCCTTCTCTTCCAACAGCAGATGAGCAGAATAGAAAAGAACTTATAAATTGTCCCTATATGCTCACTCAACAGGAAGGCCACAAACCAATAATCTGCAGAACAGCAATAACAAGGTCAAGGGCTATTTCGTAGATTGCCATGTTACATTAGAACAAAGACCACTTCTACCATACAACAAGTATTGTATTAAGAACACAGGACAAAAAAAACATGGCACCAATTACATACTGTCATATTGACACAGGAATGCAAAGAAATGTACTTAATCATGACTCTTTCCCAGTGGAAATTATCAGTCTGGATGCCAAGTTACTTTCAATAAAGTGTGTCAAAACTAAAGGCTCCTACAGAGGTTCTCCCAAAATAACTAATCTGCAAAATATCTAGAAGTTGCTGAAAAATTTCTGCAGTTTTCACAGCAGACATGCCCAAAAACATGGTTGCAGATACTGTGTGGTTTAGTAAAAAATTTAGTGATACAATTGCCCATAATAAACTGAAGATGTGACCTACATTACTCCAGTGTAGTGATTGTGGATATTGTGTGGTTCTTATCCAATGCATGGTCGAAATGGAATATCACTAAACCACCAACTTTAAAGATGGTTGCTCATTTGTATGATAACATAACTCAATATTTCATAAGTTCAGAAAATTATCAACCCTCTCCTCCCCACCCCCCCAATTATTCTCTCTAGCAGCTAGGTTCAAAATCTAATGACTTCTTGAAAGTTGAAATTTGTGAAATCAGGAAATTTTTCATCCTATCCATAAGAAGAACACCTGTTGTACTCACCTATAGGGTTAAGAAATTCAAATAGGACAGCCATCCCCAACCAAAATTTGTGATATTCATTCAAATTATCTGGACAAAAAAACCCATTCGTTTCACTTTCTCCTGCACCCACGAGGGATGGATGGATTGATTAATCATAAAACAGATTGTTGAGCTGCTGCTTGATGAACAGCTGCTGCCGCAATTGAATCGCAGAGAGTTTCACTAAGGGCAATGTTTATTCTACCTTCGAAATCATTCTGCTTACCGGTGTGAAAAGAATTTTTCAGGGAAGCCCCGTTGAGCAGAGAAGGTTTTGGGGGAAATAGGGTCCCGTGAACTCTCTCCTGTTCTCTTGTTTTTAGGAGGATGGTATAGAGATAATCAGTTAAGGCCTTACTCTATTCCTTCCTAAGGTCAGGAATAGCAGCCTTAGAGGTATTATCTTATCTTTAAAACGTCCTTAAAGACTTCTACAGTGCGTAACGGGAGTTTAAAAACAATGCAACTAAGTATATTCAAATGAAACAGCGCGAAAGGGGTTCTTAAAATTTGACAACGAAAAAGACTCCAAGTTTCACTCATATGTAGCTCCTTTCTTTTGGGTGTGAGGCAGTGTCAAACCAAAATACCCAACAAGCATTAGCTCTTATTGAAAAGGAGGTGATCAAGCTGCACCTTCCGGAACAACCACCTTGTCACGAGATAATATTTAATATATTGAAGGCGTAAATCAAATCAAAAGGGGGGAGGGAGAGAAGAGAATGCATCCAAACTACAAGTAAGTAAAACACAGAAACACGGATAAAAACGCACAAAGATTACCATACCTTCAAAAAATACTTTGCAATCTTCTTCGTGCAAGAACGCAGATGATAACACCAACAGTATTCTATAATTCCTCAGAATAAGCTGTAATTTCAGACTAAATTGAGTAGGGATCCGCCTGTTTGATAATGAAACATAAGAAAATTTCAATCGCTACGAACTAGAAACATACAGATCAAACATAACAAACCTGAAACTAATCAGATCGATTCATGTGAATTGTCAACGTGAGGTTGCTGAACATATCGCCCCAAAAAATCAAATCGAACACCGTTGTGTAGAGAGAAACCCTAGCTTTAGTAGTAAATATCGCTAAAAATCAATTTTCGTAAGTTTCGTTGACGTTGACCCCTCTCTCTCCCCCTTCTCTCTCTCTCTCTAGGCACGCAAGTATAGTATCTGTCCGCACACTTAACGCGTGCGAAGCAGGTACGATCGTTAATATCTGTGGCTTTGGGCTGTTATTTGGGCCGGACTGTAGGCTATTAATCAAGGACATGTTGTAGAATGGCCTTTTTCCAAATTAGGTAGGAGAAGAATAAATAGGAAATATGAGCAATTTCAAAAAAAAAAAAATTTGAGGAAGAGTAATTTTAAATTTTTTAATAAACCATACATCTAATATTATAATTAGGAAATTACCGAGCCAGTCTTTCGGAATTTGTAGAAAATTTTATACCCTCAAAATCTCAGTTTTCACCCGGAAAAAAGCACTGGAACGAGGTCTCATAATATTAATCCAAATTTTATTTATTTTGATTCAATAGTATAAATTTCATCCCAAATTTTATTTTTTTTTCTTAAAAATATCATCTTTCTTACATGGTTTTTTCTCTGTTCATTTTAATTTTAAAGTGCGTGATATAAAATAACATGATCAATGCTCGATTTTTGGTACTGTAAAATTATTAATAGTATGTTACATAATGAAAAACTCGGTTATAATGATCATAAAACGTGTTTGCAAAAATAGTTTAAATAATTATATTTTTTCTTAAAACTATGGTCCAAATTCTACTTTCAACCTATTTAGCATTAATTTCAATTCAGTGTACCTTGATTTATTTTCCAATCGCTAAATCTAAATCTCAAATTTAACAATATTTGGTGGCCAGTGGCCTCTGGCCTCCTAGTTGTCTTCTACTCTACTATGTCCTTTTAGTTGCTTCATAGAATGACCCATAAAGTTAACTAATAAAGTATAGAAAGTATAGTTCTTAATCGATCACAATGACGAAACAGGATTCATGTAATTAATTTTTAAAATATTTGAACAAGACTTTCTTGATTTGAGTCGGTATATTGGTTCAAAGTTTGTCATGTAGTTTTTCTCCTTGTCATTGGAGGAGTGTTTCAACACAAACATTGGTGAGCTTGGATATGTTTGTACTTCAGTTGTTACTTCATTGTTTAAAAGGGGAATCTCACTTTACACCCTAAAAAATTTAAGTTTTTTCATTTTGTACCTTTAAAGATATTTTTTTTTATATATTATACCTTCAATGTATTAAAAGTAGGGCTGACAATTCTAGATACGACTCGTGAAACTGACACGAACCCGAAATGGATTTAACGGGTTTGGGTGTAGTTCTAATGGGTTCGGGTGATTAACGGGTTAACTCGGTAGACCCGTAAAATAACCGAATCGATTTCGTGTTTAACCTATAAACTCGTTTCAACCCGTTAAGAGTGGTACAATAAATTTTTTAAAAACATGTTAGGTCTATCAACCTCTATCTCATCTCACACCTCCCATCTCTCAGAATCATTCAAATTTAGTAATCATCTAATGTTTATTTTTTGTCTTTATTGTATTGTTCAGTCATGATTTATTGTTATAGTAAAAAGATCAATCATGTGTAATATGTGACGAGTTAATGATTTTTCATATGGACTCAAAATTATCTAACCTATTCTTTTATTTAACGGGTGACACACGGGTTATATCGAGTAACTCATATAATAAACGATTCACGTATGAGTGTGATAGTTGGATTCGTTTATATAAACAAATAAGGTATGGATGAAGTATTTTTTGACACAAACTCGTTCCACCCGACACGAAAACCGTTCCACTCGACACAATTATCAGCCCTAATTAAAAGTGTAGAAATGTGACTCTTTTGATACCTTTCATTACTTATTTCGTCGAAACTCACCACATTGATGTTGAGAGAATGAATAACAAAATGATTATATTATAACACTTTTAATATATTGAAATGTAATGTGAAAAAATTAATTTTTGATAGTATAAAGTAAGAATTATTAAATCTTTCAAAATACAAAATACAATTCTCCCTTGTTTAAATTTTTGTTTGAGTGATTGAAGATCAATTAATGGTTTTAGCCAATTTCCATTTAGAAAAGTAGAGAGACTCTCGTTCTAACGGTGATAATTTGTTGGTCATCCGACCAACGATTGATTGCGTGGGTGGTATTTTTATTCATACATTTCATTTACGCTTAAAACCCTAAATCCTAAACCCTAAAAATTCTCTCAAATCAATCTTGTATAGTTTTATGAGAGGATTTACACCATCTATGCATGTAATTAGGTTTGAAAACTTAGAACCCATTGTCTATAAAGAAAGAAGCTTAGAAAGAATGTGCATGTCGTTGTCACAAATCATAAATAGATCCTAAACCAATAACCATGTCAAGATGATGCTTGTGAACGGAACAAACACAAACTTAGAAAAATCTTCTAACTCTTTTATCTTCCAAATGGGTTTTGGATTAAGGTATTGCCGTACTAACACCTGGCAATCCGTAATCAAAGTTAACTAATAATTAATTAGCAACTTAATTAACTAAAATGTAGTGGCTAGTATCATATTGATAGAGGTGGAAATCTAGTGTGTAAACCACCACTCATCATGAATATAAAGTAACAAATATATTTTTTACCTGTTATTTTATGTATTTTTTTGTGAGTAATAGTTATTTTTGTATTTTATTTTTATTAATTGGGGCTTATTTTTTCATCCAAATTTAGTCGCATGTATACTAGGCTATGTATGTTATTTATATATCTTGACGCATATATATCACTTTTTTTAAAAAAAAAATATTGAAATACAAATCTTTATACATCCCCTTTCCTCTGACATAGATAGGCTAATATACATACTATTATAGGTCTGATTTTAGAGATATGAACTTGAGTTTACGTAAATTGGTTCGAATACCCTTAATTATTAAATTAAAAAAAAAAGAAAGGAAAAAAAGAAGAGATATGGACTTGAGTTAGAACTACATATTTTTTCCTTTCAATTTGGCTTAGCAGTTTGGAGATGGATAATAATATTAAGACCTAATAATATATAGCTTAATACCCAACATAGGTTAAGAAATGACGACAATCTATGTTTCACTCGCCCGACAAGTTGAAATGGCTTTCTCGGAAGCCTATGGGGTTTGGGGTATTCAATCCAAACATGGCAAACTAGAAAATTTCAATATTTACGACTACAATAATATTAGTGGACTATGTCAATTAACACATCATTAATAAGAGCATCGATAGTTTAAAAAATCGATAAGCTTAAGGTGGGGGTGAATCGGAAGAGTTGTGTGTGAAGTGTGTTTGAGTATAACCAAAAATGAACAATTAAATACAAGGATAAAAGTAAGTCGTCCAACTTAAAGAAATTGAGTTAGTCCATTGTAATAGAAATTCTTGTTTCTTATGCCCTATCATTTGAGGAAGAAGAAGAGTATAATACTCATGTATCTCCTAGAGAGTCTATGTGCTCATCCCTCTTTTGTACAATCGTTGTAATTTTTGACCAAATTGTCAGAAAATATTTCTAATTAAGTTATATTAATAAATTAAATTCAAGTAAGATCCATAACACAAATGGGCCACATCAGGTTGTTGCATCGGGTCTCGGACCGGTTTGATTGGTCTATAACGAATCTGGCGAATCTTCGGTGATTCTGTGAGTGAGCGAGAGATCCAAAGATCTATATCCGTTGACAACACATTATCTTCAACATCGAAAGCTACACCGCCACGGAAAAAATCAAACGTGAAGAGATCACACGGAAAGACCGACAAGTCGAAGTGTGAACGAGGGTTTTGGAAAACTGGAAGTTTTCACTTCACTCCAGTTCAGAGAACTACGGTTTTTGAAGAGGAAGTGAAGTTGCAGAGGTCCGATGGGGGCTTTCACGAAGAATTGACCGGTAGAATTGGGAAAGAAAAAGAACGGTTTTGGTTGTGCAAATTTGGAGAATTGTTGCTCTGGTTTGAGAGAATTACGGACAGATTCAACCAGAATTAGAGTTAATAAACGGTCAGTGGATAGCATGTTGTATCAGAAGTTTCGTATTTGATAGAATGAACTTGTTGTTAAACAAAGAGACAAAGGAAGAGTTTCCGATCGTTGAGTGAAGAGAGTCAAGGTGAAAGGAAAGTAGGAAAGATCACAACTTGAAAGTAAGTCCTTTTCAAACTTTTACTTTTTGTTTTCCCCTTGAAATGAATAATTGTGACTACGTACAGTCTTTTTTACAACTCTCTTGCTTTATGAATGATTGTTTCTTATTATTTTCGATTTGCTGTTCTTTAATCTCTCTTGGGGCTTTTGTATATGCTCTGAATTTTCCTTGATGGGCACTAGTTTAATGTATATTTTGAATTTTTCTGTGTTTTGTGTTTTGCATAATGGCTTCAAGTACATCATTCCTTCCCTTTTAATTTTCCTTGTATTATGGTTTCCTATGATTCTTTTGTATGCGTGGATTTTAATGTTACACTGCGTACAGGAATAATTTTATTAGGTAAAAAAGACCAGTAGTTTTGGGCAGCCATGGAAGTAAGTACAATGATTTTTCATGGATTTGCGTTTGTTTAAGCAAAGAATTAGAGAGTATTTAAGAAAGTACAAGGGGCCGTGATTGGTTTCTGTCTTTTCGCTGTTATTATTTTCTAATTTTTGTGGTACAATTCATTTCGGTAGGTGACAATAAATTCTTCATTTTCCGAGAAAAAATTTAGATATGATCTTAGTGAAAATTGTGCTGTGTGTGAAGCCGTATCTTGTATTAAGCTAGAACTCATTGAAATCTTATTGGCATGTCGTCCCTCTTATTTGACACCCCACTGAGAAGAGCAATTATGCATACAGTAGGGCAAATTTAGACGCCTAATAAATAGCAAATCACCTTATTGTGCTGTAAATCAGATACACCTTGCTAGTAAATCAGTCGTCATAAATAGGGTCTCAAAGTGTGGGAGCTATCTGAAGTCTCAATGAAGTAGACCTGAAATTTGGAAATTAAGGCATGACATGCAATTCTAAAACTGATCGTTTACTAACTGAGATGGTGGTGGTTAATGGTCCCATATATGCATTTAATATGCAGGATTTGCTTGTTTAACTGCTTGAAATAATACAATAAAATATAGGCTGTTTCTGTGAAATCTCGCAAATGATTTTTTTTTATGCGTTGTATTTTTTGCTACATACTCTTCTAATATGACTCTGTTTATAATGATGTGTAGGGAAATGGCAACACCAGTTGAACCTCCAAATGGGATTAAATCTCAAGGCAAGCATTACTATTCCATGTGGAAAACCTTGTTTGAGATAGATACCAAATATGTGCCCATCAAACCTATTGGTCGAGGGGCATATGGTATTGTTTGCTCGTCCATTAACAAGGAAACCAATGAGAGGGTTGCAATTAAGAAGATACACAATGCATTTGAAAATCGTATTGATGCTCTGAGAACTTTGCGTGAACTGAAACTTCTCCGTCATCTTAGACATGACAATGTGATTGCTTTGAAAGATGCCATGATGCCTATCCATAGGAGAACTTTCAAGGATGTCTATATGGTTTATGAACTTATGGACACAGACTTGCATCAGATTATCAAGTCCTCCCAAGCACTTACGAATGACCACTGCCAATATTTTCTCTTCCAGGTATGTTGTTCAAGCAAAGATAATGATGCTATTTATGGATGGTTTGGTGATTGAATTTCCAAACATCGGTTAAGCATGTGAAAATATTCTTGAAGCACTGGAGTATTGTGAACTAAGTTATATATTGTCATGTGAGTAGCAGCCATACCTTTATGTGATAGGCTTGGGTAAAACTACATGTTGATGTGATCAATAACGCCACCTGTTTTGTGTTTGTTATAATCATTTTTCTCGTAATACCTATTATAAGTGGCTTATGCAATCTTATACTCTTCGTCACATAAATATGATGCTGGTGATGCAATAGGGACAAATACATTTCCAATTTCATCTTGTGGACAGCATAGCATATGTAACATCTGAAAATACGTAAGATTTAGATACAGGACTTGGGTATTGAAATTTTTTGGACAATCTGGATACATACGAGCATGCATTGTGTGGTATGTTGCACCACAAGCATGTTTTCAAATTTTTACCACTAAAATTTTGATGTCATTTCTATACTGATACAATAGCTCTCAAAACTGTTATTGGGATCTTGTACTCCCCTAAGTTTCTGCTTGAAGCTTTATGCACCTCCTTGAGCCCCTGCCAGCCTTGGACATCTTATTGACGTGCGGTTTCAATTGAGCACAATTTGTGTGTTTGTTGTATTCTGGATGTTTGTGATCATCTTCAATTTTTCCAGACAGGACAGCATTCTTAGTCTTTTCATTATTCAGAGTTAATTTTGTCAATGCAGTTGCTTCGTGGCCTGAAGTATCTCCACTCTGCGAACATTCTTCATCGCGACTTGAAGCCAGGGAACCTACTTATCAATGCAAACTGTGACCTGAAAATATGTGACTTTGGGCTTGCACGTACAAGTAATGGTAAGGATCAGTTCATGACAGAGTATGTGGTTACTCGCTGGTATCGTGCCCCTGAGGTTCTCCTCTGCTGTGACAACTATGGGACTTCTATCGATGTGTGGTCTGTTGGTTGCATATTTGCTGAGCTTCTTGGCCGCAAACCCATCTTCCCTGGTTCAGAGAGTCTCAACCAGCTGAAACTGATTATCAACATCGTTGGCAGCCAGAGGGAAGATGATCTTGAGTTCATTGATAACTCAAAGGCGAGGACGTACATTAAATCACTTCCATTTTCCCCTGGCCTCCCCTTTTCCCGTCTTTATCCCTTGGCCAATCCTTTGGCAATTGATTTGTTACAAAAGATGCTTGTCTTTGACCCATCGAAGAGGATTAGTGTTAGTGAAGCACTCCAACACCCTTACATGGCTCCCCTGTATGATCCAAGCTGTGATCCTCCGGCACAGGTGCCAATCGATCTTGACATAGATGAGGATTTAGGGGAGGAGATGATAAGGGAGATGATGTGGAAGGAAATACTTCATTACCATCCTGAAGCTGCTACTTTGAGTGCGGAGGTAAACTAATAACCTTCACTCCTTGGGTGTTGCATAAAGGCCTTTGAAGGTGGTTGTGCCCATGCCACTAGTTTTTCTTTTTATTTATTTTTACTTTTTACTCCTGTTCTAATAATCATGAGAAATAATTCCCCCGTAGTTTGTGCTGTTGATGCATGATGTTAGAAGTATTTTCTTCTAATACCTTCCTTATGTGCTTTATCTCCACATGGAAGGATGTTAAATTTGTATATAGTTGTCCTGTTTTATGTTAAAAGTTCTTCTTCTTCTTCTTGCAAACGAAGTCCTGTAAATTATATTTGACAATACTAGTTTGATTATTGAGTGTGTACGAATATGCCCACTTTTCTTGGGCCAAATGACAAAATAATGTTCTCTTTTTATGGCTTTTTTTTATACTTGAATGTTGAACTTTTAGCTTACACATGTTATGCTATAGGTATGCTTTGTTTCACAATTTTACTGATGCATATAGAAGCACCTGCCATTGAAATTTAATCCATGACCATTCGTATGTATATACACATATAAGGTGTTGCATTTATTGTATTATTTAATAGATTATTAGATTGTCTCAATTGAAGCTTTTAGATTGATTGGTGATCCGGACAACTTTCTGAGGTCACTTAAATCTTCATCCTCAACTATCCACACTCGCACACTCAACTAGACACGGGACAGCTCGCTTGTTCGCCTATAAATGATGCTCTACCTCCTCACTCTGATTTGCAATGCACATCTCATCGTACACCTCCAAAATATCTATCCTATATATCCTATCAAAGGAATTTCCTATTTTGTCCTCTCCATCAGTTTTCTAATGGGAATTGAGGATCCAGCGCCTTTCTATGTGGGAGTAAGCTTACGTTTGATCATTTCTAGACATCGCAACAGTGGGAGTATCATGCACTAGGCCATCAGTTTTTTCCATGAATTTTTTCATGCTTGAAAAGTTAAGATTATTACAAAGGGCTGATGTACTGCAGAACCATTGAGAATTGTAGTGATGTTACAAGCCTTCAATCTTCTTTCATGTGTATTAACCAAACGATTAAAACTTCAAGAGACGAGATTTGTAACTCTAAATATTCCATACCTAAGTAGCATCAGGATTATAGTTTATAATCGGTCTAGAATAAGCCCTCCATCGGCCTATTATGTGACTATCCTTTGGTTAACTCGACAACATCAATTGTGTTGCTTTACTTGACTGGAAGTACGAAAGTGCATAATTTCTTAGAAACTAGCAAGCTTAGAGATGAGAAAACTGATTAATAGTTTTATTACATAACTCGGGCAACTGGGTCACTCGAACTTACAATTTTTGAGTTCTAAATGTCTGAAACTAGGAGAAAAATGGAGAAATCGGCAACAATTGGCAAAGAACTCACTGTTGGAGCTAGTTCCAAAACTTTAGTAGGTATAATAGTTGAAATGAGAGAGAATTAAAGGTTTTTTCTATATTTCTTGATACCTAGATGAAGTAACAGAGTCAAGCAGGTGAGAGTGCTTGCTTTGTGCACTGAATCTGGGCATGTACTATTAGGAAGATTTGGTAACTGCTTTTGTTTTATAGGGCCAGGGCCAGGGCCTTGGTATCATATTGACAAATGACTTTCAACCTAACATTTGTTTTGCTTTGCTTTATTTATGACTTCTAATATTTGTTAGCACATGTTTAAAATGTTCACATTATTAGGAACCCGGCTGCTAATATTAGACTGCTTTCATAAAAGCCAGTTCTCATACGGTTTTGATTGTTTCTAAGAGATAAATTGAAGGTCATGTGAAAGGGAAAGGCTAAGGTATCGGCGACGGTCCCGTATTAAAAATTATAATTTTTTAAGGTTAAATTATAATTTTCTTAAGGTGTAAGTTATAATTTTAAGAGACATGATCGATCATAGAAAATTGTGATAGATACCGAGAGTTTATGATTAATCACAGTCTTTCCTTGAACAGTTATAACTTCACATTTCAAAGTTATAATTTTTTTATTTTAAAATTATAATTTTACCATAAAAAAGTGATAGAATTTTTTTTTGAGTACATTAGAGTTTCCCATGTGAAATGAACAAATCCCTTGGTCAACATTTTCTCCTTTCCTTTCTTGATTTCTTTTGTCATATCATATGCTGAACTGTGGGGCCCCCATCACTGTGGCACTATATTACTTTGCAAAAACTTGGAATATAATTCTTGTTCATCTACCACAAAAAACAATATAGGTCCTCACCACTACATTTGAATAGAGTTATTCTCATCAAGTGGATGTGTTTTTGTGCACTTTTTATAAACATTTTTTATCCTTTTATGATTCTATTCTAGCTTTAATCAATTTTGTTAATAGTTTAATTAATCTAGATAGAACATAATATGTTTGGAATTTTTTTCCCCCCGTTTATCCTATAGTTATTCGTGGACATTACATCAAAGTCCATGAATGAATATATATTTTTTCGGTTTTGTGTTTGGTAAGGTTGAAGAAACAAGTAGAGATGAAGAGAAGTGCGACTAATAAGGCTTCACAGGTCATTCTTCCATTATTAATTGCTTGGATGGTTTGGTTAGCTGTTGCTTTTTTTTTTTTAGCTCCAAGGGTTGCCAAACTTTGGAATGAAGCAAGCTGCAAAAGTGACAAGAAACCCTAGAAGAAAATGGGCACATACATTAACAGGACAAGTGAAAGTAGGAATGGCACCACTAGTTTTCTTACCCCTATTGTGATAGGTGCTTTATAAACACTGTTATATATCCATGGAGGACTTGGTTCTTCTCTTGGAAACCATTTACTTTATCTACTTTTTAACTCATTGAGGGACGATAAAAGAAATGACATGATAAACGTTTAAGGATGGTTCAGTGATTGAGTCTAATTTTTTATAATTCAAAAGTCTCAGATATAACCATTTCTCACACTTCCTAAGAGCTAACCATTCTTGTTCCTCATGAAAATGCTCTAACTCAGATTAGGCTAAGTGGTAGCTGTTGAATTTGAGAGAGTAATCGACATAAATCTGAACATTATGTAACAAATAATAATAACAATAATGAGATTTTGTAACTTTTCCTCCATAGGGGAGCTTATTATGATTTTTTATACCTGAGACCCAGCTGGATTCCAAAAGTCTGTTGTATTAATGGGTTACAGGTGGATTCCTTTCCAGGTGCAACCAAAAATACCATGCAATGGAACATGGTTGAGGGATAAAAGCAATAACATGGGAAGGGAAATATTAGTACCTCACTAAATTGGTGGCAGCCCACATTTAATCCAATCCTTTGTTTTTGGTTATCTTTTTCTGAGTTTATGGGGATGGGATAAAATGCATCAAAACATGCATATAGTATGCTAAACTTGATGCTTGAAACCCAAATTAGTCCTTTGTCAAGTGCTATAGGTAGAACGAAGTGGTCGTGAAGAGAGTGATGATGCATCCCGACTCAACAATCAAATCTCACACCCATGTCTAATGTCGAAGCGTTAGACATTCCAAAGAAAACATTGGAAGAGAGCACCTATCGAGGTATATGATTTTAGTTTGAATTATACCTAGATGATTTTATTTCTACTGTTCATTTAGAACTAAGGATAATTGGTTGGGACTCAAATGGGTAATATGGAACTGGGTTTGTCAATATATCTCATTTGGATCATATTTTGATTGATCTGAATCTAAATTCGACTTTAAAAGTCCGATCCGATAATCCAATGAATTTTACTTTTGTGGTTCATACATGAATCCGTTAACAATATGAAATCTAATCTAAATAACTTAATTTAACTAAATTTTTACAAACTAAATCTAAATTTCAACTAATTTTTTTTTAAATAATCACTTAATTTTTTTAATATTTGTACAAAAATATATAAATATTTTGAATCGGATATTAGTATATCTAAATTTAAATCAACGAAATAAAAGATATCGATTTTAAATTCAAATTTATATAATTTATAAAAAAAAATCAATTCTTATTCGATTAATTAGATTCTTTTTTTTTTTAACACATCACTAAAAGGGGAAGTGCAAGTGAAGATATTTGTATAACACACACCTAAAGTAATCCCGATGTGGGATTGTCCAGTCCTCCGACACCTCGATGGATTACCATAACCGCAGGGACTTTGGTCCAAAGTATGAGATTCCAACCCAACACCGAAATATCCGCATTCGTGCTACAAAGGATTTTTTTATTTTTTTTAAACACAACACTTACATAACTCCTTAAAAGAAAAAATGTAAGTGAAGATATTATATAACACACATCCAAAGCAATTCTGATGTGGTAATTCACTACCAAACATTTATGGAACCCAACTCTAGGGCAGGTGGATAAAATGAGTCTAGTCTTAGGCTTCTATTATTGGAACCAAATATAGTCAAGAAGTTTATTATACATATATAAACACAAAAGAAATACATCATCTGGGCCCATTTTCGAAAGCTGAAACAGACTTTTTGCCAGACCCCTTTACCCTTTTTCTTTTTCCATTAGGTCCCATGTCCTACCCTACAAACCGACCACTACAGTTTTTGTTACTTAGACCAGTACCCTTGCACTCTCCTCCTCTCAAAATTAGATTATTTATTTTGAAAATAAAACATTCATGAAAAATAAATTTTTCATAATTTTTAAAAAAATAAATAACTAAATTTAAAACCCGTTCTATTATTACTTAAACTATTTATTCAATATTCTTCCTCGCTATTCTCCGTGGTGTAGTTGATTGAAAACTAAGTATAACTTTTTTTTTGGTACATCGGAAAGTCAAAACTAAGTATCTTAATTGATTAATTTGTATTAACTGTCAATGGGTAAACTACACCCCACCTCCTTAAAGTTTGGACTTACTTTCTATTTTAAATTCCCAGATTTTAAGACACGTGTTAATTATCACAAAATTTAAAGTTTGAATCTCGTAAGAAATATTTTAATTGATTAATTTGGTGTACATAAACAGATTGTATGGACTTCTATGCCGTAAAACATAATTTTTACTATTATCATTTATTAAAAAAAATATAGAGGTCAAAACTCAAAAATATAACGCACCCACTTATTATATACACAAAGGTTTACACACGAGGGGAAAGTGAAAAATATTATAAAAAAAAAGATTAATAGTATTTTTTGTCCTTAAAATATTTATTTTTTATTAGTTTAGTCTTTAATGTATCAATTTTGTCTTTAAAATATTCAATTTGTGGCATTTTGTTCCCCACATAGACAGACTGCTAAGTTTTTTGACAGAAGTGATCACGTGTCATTTTTTTTTAAAAGATATAATGTGTCAAACATGTGATCATTTTGTCAAAAACTTAACGGTATGTATATGTGGGGACTAAAATAACATGAATTGAATACTTTAGGGACAAAATTGATATATTAAAGACTAAACTGAAAAAAAATATATACTTTAAGGAGTGTTATTAACCAAAAAAAAAAAAAGAGTAGAAGAACAACATAATAGCAAAAATAAATAAAACAAAAGATTAATAACACTTTTGGTCCTTAAAGTATACATTTTTTTTATCAGTTTAGTACTCATTGTATCAATTTTTATCAATTTGATCCCTAAAATTTTCAATCCATGACACTTTGATCTCTAATCAGATAATCCGTCAATTTTTTGACAGAAGTGATCATGTGTTATTGTTTTAGACAGCATCACATGTCTAATACGTGAATATTCCGTAAAAAAATTAACGGTATGTTTATGTAAGGAGCAAAATGATACAAATTGAATAATTAGGAATTAAATTAATAAAATTGATATAATAAGTACTAAATTGATAAAAAAATACATTTAAACACCAAAAATACTATTATCTCTAAAGTAAAAGTAATCAGAAAACAACATTACTATATTACCTCAATATGTAAGATTCACAGCTTGGGATGGGTTAGTCAGTTGCTTTGCTAGAAGGTGAGAGATGGTGATACCTAAAATTGGTCATCAGTAAGCTAGGAGAGGAGTATATTCTTTATAGTCTTTCTTCATGTCTCAATCACTGCTCTTGTCATTAGGTTAGGTTTGATATACCAAATCCTCCTTGCTTATGATAGCAACATTTTTTGGGTTCTTTTCCTTTCGATATAAACAGGGTTACACCAATAATTTCAAAATTATCTCTGTGACCCACATGACATCAAGGACTCGCAGGCTTACATCTAATAATTTGAAAATCAGTATGTGTTTGAAGTGTGTGTATTTTGTCTAGAATTGTGTGTGTGTGTGTGAGAGAGAGACAGAGTGGTGGGTGCCTTAAATTGTTCGGATAATGCTATGCGTACCAATTTTTTTTACTAAATCTCCATCCTAAATGTGGCACAGTATTTCACCATCAGATAAGTAAATTCTATTAATATTCAATGATGGAGATTGTACCGCATTATTTGGGATGAAAGATTTGATAAGAAAAATTAATAAGTATAGTATTTTCTAAATTGTTCGGGTGAAAAAGAAGGAGAATATGAGTTAGGTTTGGATTAGAACATATGAGCATTTTGTCACAAGTGTAAAATGGGTGCTTAAAAGAAAAGAGTAGTGTTATTTAGACTGAAAAATCTAACATAATGCAGTTTCGTTGGAACTATGAGATCAATATCAAGTTTTAATATTTGATGGAGTCTACAATCAATCTAAAAGTCGTAGTAAATTATAAGACTACGTCAAGGAACCGGTGGTTTAACTAAAGAAGGGGTACACCCTGAAATGCAAACCAAACCAATGGTGATGCACTATAATTTCAAAAACTACAAGGGTTCAATTTGTAATTTTAATAAACCATAGAGAGAGAATGTACAAAGCTTATTGCACAAAGGCACAATTCTAAAACGCATTTGGGGTCATTTGTATTTTTTTTAAGGTACAAGGTGTCTAGACTGGCGCTAACTATTCACTTGATATTAGAGCATATCTGTAATTTGATTTGGGTTAGATCATTTCCTTTAAGGGACAAATGTAACTAACCCTTAAGGAGTGTGAGTAGAAATTAAACTTATCAGCCCTAACCACTAAACCACCCCCAAAAGTTTACATTAGGGGTCCTTTATATTGCTTTTTATCTGACCACATTGGGGACTTTCGCCCAAGTTAATTTGAGATGGTACGAATCACACCCACCAAAAGTGAAAACACAATTTTTTTCCATACCACTGAGTGGAGTGAATTGGTGGGTTTATCAATCAAACTTCTCATCCTGAGATTAGATGTTTGAGTTTTGGAGTTTACATTAAAGCTTAGCGGTTGACCGTTATACTAGTCAAGTTAAATTTGTTCATGAGATGAGTAATGAGTGTAGTTAGAGATTTCATGATCTTACCAGTGAGGGTCTATCAAAATGGTCTTTAAGCGCTCTCCTTTATCCCTACCCTTAAGTAAACGAGATATCTTCCTGTCACGGGGTAACTTTCGTTTTTCTTTTCGAGGCTACCTGTGAAGGCGTTGCCACTGCAACCAGCCACACAATCTCAAGAACAAGGGACAGAAACTCACACAGAGGCACACACACGAATTACTGGGACAACACTCCCAAACCTTATATATTGAACTCACAATTTACAAGGAACTCTCAAAATGCCAGAACACTCCCTCTGCCTTTCAGAATGCCCAAGCACTCCTATTTATATACAAGGAGCCTGGCAGTTGACACCCTCAACTGCCAAAGGGTTGTGACCCATGATCTGCCTATCCCTAGCAGACTTGATCAGCAGGTTTGTTCTCTGTGTAACACCTGGCAGGCAGTTCCATGCCCTCAGCAACTGCTATGGAACTGCTCTTTATCAGCATGCATCTGGACCATATTAAGGCTAGGAACGCCCAAACTGCTTCCCACAGACTAAGTCTGTTCAGCAACTGCCTCCACCCTCTTGGTCACATGCTTTGAGCAGCCATGTGCCAACCATGTGCTCACATTCAGCAACCAGCCTTGCATTATAAACCATTGTGCATGCTGGGTTCAACCCATGCCATGCAATCCGAAGCTATGCACCCACATTGCTTCAATTGAGCCCACCGCGTGCTGCCATGTTCAGCCGGGTGGTCTCATGCTGCCTTGGTCCGCCCCAATCCGTCGAACCCATAGCGGCATCACCTTGATTCCTTCCTATGACGTGCCTTGGTGCAAGGTGCCACCAAGACCGCCATTCTGTACCCAACTTAGTTAGGGTGTGACAAGCCACCCCCACCTGAAGAATCCAACGACCTCGTTGGAATGGAGGTGTGGTACTGTTTGATGAGATCTTCGAACTGCCACAATGTCGTCTCTTTCTCCCAAGTGGCTTCCTCCGGTGCTTTCCCTTTCCACTTAACTAGGTAATGAGTTCTTCTGTTTTTCTTACTCATTCCCTCAGTCTTGTGGTCAAGGATAGCTTCTGCTATCTCTGTGAATTGCTTCCTGATTGTTGGGGGAGCTCGACGCCGAACATATCTATCAGGGTCTGCTGGGTCCTCAACATATTGCTTCAAGAAGGCAACATGGAAAACTGGATGAAGTTTGAGACGACTAGAAAGATCCAGCCTGTAAGCCAACCTGCCAATCCTTCTAGTGATAAGGAATGGACCATCATAGCGCTGGATCAGTCCCTTATGTGCAGACTTTCGAGTGATCTTCTTCCAGATTGGTGGAGTCAGTTTCAGCATCACTTTGTCACCCACTTCGAACTCTACTGCCCTCCTTTTCTGGTCTGCCCACTTCTTCATCCTCTTTACTGCCTTAGTCAAGCAGTCCTTTGCTTCTTCGGTCCTCTCCTGATTGGCCCGAGCAAAGCGGTATGCTGCAGGACATCTCCCTTGAGACTTTTGCTTGGCAACTTCGTGGGGAGTAAGAGGCTGTTGGCCAGTTGCCAACTCGAATGGGCTCATTCCAGTGGAAGAGCTTTGCTGCAGATTGTAGCTGAATTGAGCAACATCAAGTAAATCTACCCAATTCTCCTGGTTCGCTGTGACATAATGCCTGAGATATTCCTCCAGCATCGCATTAACCCGCTCCGTCTGTCCATCTGTCTGCGGATGATTGCTGGTGGATAAATTGAGCTGTGTGCCCAATAATTCAAACAAGGCCATCCAAAATCGGCCAGTAAAGCGTGTGTCTCTGTCGCTGACTATATCCAGCGGAAGGCCCCAAAGTTTCACAATGTGTTTAAGGAACAATTGAGCAGTAACTTCAGCAGAACATACCTTTGGAGCTGCAATGAAGGTGGCATACTTCGAAAATCTGTCTACCACCACAAATATCGAAGTGAAGTCATTCACCTTGGGCAAACCATTGATGAAATCCATGGATACGCTCTCCCAAGGTCTGCTTGGAATAGGAAGAGGTTCCAAGGTACCTGCCATCTTCTTCCTTTCTGTTTTATCTTGTTGGCACACCAGACAAGTGCGCACATACAACTCAACATCTGATTCCATTCGAGGCCAGTAGTAACTTTCCGCTAGCAAGGCAAGGGTTCGTTCCTGCCCTGGATGTCCTGACCAAGGAGCATCGTGAGTTTCTTTCAGCAATAACTGTCGAAGTTCACCTGACTTCGGGACATAGGGCCTCCTTCCTTTGGCGTAGAGCACACCATCATCTACCCAAAACCGTCGAGTTACCCCCTCTTGGACCTGTTTCAACAACAAACTGGTCACGGGATCATCCTTCGTCTGATCCTGAATTCTTTGCAGCATATCTCCTGCAATCTGGCTAAGTGCAGCCATCATCCCATCAGCAACTGGAATTCGGCTAAGAGCATCAGCAACCTGATTTGCACTGCCAGGTTTGTACTGTATCGTGAAATGGAACTGAGCAAGAAAGTCCTGCCATCTTGCCTGTTTTGGTGTCAACTTCTTCATAGAATTGAAGCAGCTGGTAGCCACATTATCCGTCAGTACAAGGAAATGCTTCCCCAACAGGTAATGCCTCCATGCATTGATGCAGTGAATGACTGCTGTCATCTCCTTCTCGTGCACTGAATACCGCCTCTCAGTATCGTTCAGCTTCCTGCTTTCAAATGTCACAAGATGCCCATTCTGCACCAGCACCCCTCCAAGAGCAAAGTCTGATGCATCTGTATGGACTTCGAAGGGCAAGTCAAAATCAGGCAATCGCAAAATTGGGCTAGTTGTCACCACCGCCTTCAACCGATCGAATGCCTCCTGGCATTCGTAGGACCAGTTCCATGTCCTATCCTTCCTCAGAAGATCAGTCAGAACAGCGACCTTCTTAGAGTAATTCTTCACGAATTTTCGATAGTAATTTGCCAAACCAAGGAAAGACCTCAATTCTGTAACCTTAGTAGGGACAGGCCAGTCCGCAATGGCCTCAACTTTCTTTGGGTCCATCTTCACTACACCCGCAGAAACAATATGCCCGAGGAACGAGATTTCCCTTTGGGCAAACTCACATTTTTCTGGTTTCAGATACAACTGTGCTTCCCTCAACTTCGTTAAAGCCAACTTGAGATGTTCAACATGCTCTTCAAGTGACTGGCTATAAACAACTATATCATCCAGATAAATCACCATAAAACGGTCCAAGTACTCCCGGAATACATTGGTCATCAAGTTACAGAATGTAGCAGGGGCATTGGTTAAACCGAAAGGCATGACTAAGAATTCGTATGAACCATACCTTGTCACACAAGCGGTCTTTGCCTCATCTCCCTCAGCAATTCTGACTTGATGATACCCCAACCGCAGGTCCATCTTGGTGAAGAAGACTGCTTTTCCCAGTCTATCAAACAACTCATCCACACGCGGGACTGGATAGTTGTTCTTGATAGTAACTTTGTTGAGGGCTCTGTAATCTACACAGAGTCGTAAAGATCCATCTTTCTTTTTCTGAAACAGAACAGGGGCCCCGTAGGGAGCCTTGGAAGGTCTAACGAACCCAATATCCAACAGACCTTCAAGCTGCTTCCTTAGCTCCGCCAATTCTGATGGAGACATCCGGTAAGGAGCCTGTGCAGGGATTTTTGCCCCTGGAATCAACTCGATGGCATGGTCAATCTCCCGCCTTGGTGGTAATCTTGCTGGCATTTCTTTAGGCGCCACATCCTTAAATTCTGCCAGCAACTGTTGCACTGGTTCGGGAATTTGCAACATTTTGGATTCCTCCTCCTCAAACATAACAGCCAGGTATGTTGCTTCTCCTCTCCGCAAACCATCTTTGACTTGCAAAGCAGACAGCATTTCCCCGGAAGACTTGGCTTTGATGAGGGGAACAAAACAGGGACTGGGCATGTCCATCACGAACATCCCATTCAAATGAGGCATAACAGACACCTTTGCCTTCATCAGAAATTCCAACCCAAGGATTACCTGGAAATCATCGAGAGGGACCGCCATAAAGTCACATGGCCCTTGCCAATCACCAACCTTTAATGGAACGTCTCTAGCTAAACCGCCGACTGGCTTTGCTTCTGAGTTGACAGCCTTAATCTGGCTAGAATCTTTCACCAAAGCTAGACTAAGTCGCTGCACCTCACGGTCAGAAACAAAGTTATGGGTTGCACTTGTGTCAACCATCGCTTGGATAGCCACATTGTTCAAACGGATCTGCGCGAACATCAGTCCTTTCCGTGCCACAGTCTCCTCTTTGCGGATTGCATTAAGGAGTTGCAAGGGATTGACTCGTGTTGGTTCCTCTGAACAGTCAGTAGTACCCTCGGCCATGAGTGCGTTCAGTTTCTCCTTCTTAGGGCAATTCCTAGCCCGATGAGGCCCATTGCAGATAAAACAGCCTGAGTCGGCACCTCCTTTTGATGCAGAGGGCTTGTCAGTCTGTTTTTCTGTGTTTCCTGACTTCTCAGCATGCTTCTTCTGCTTGTCCTTCTTGGGGAACTTGGCTTTCCCTTTTGACTCCTTCTCTGGAGGGTTAGCTTGCGTCTTGTAATCAACAAGTGCATCTGCTGCAGACATAGCAGCGGGTAAACCCTTCACCCCTTGCCGACGAAGTTCAGCCTGGGCCCAAGTTTGAAGGCCAGACATGAAATTGAACAGTTTATCCTCCTCCGACATATTTTTGATATCCAACATTAGAGACGAGAATTGCTTCACATACTCCCTCACAGTGCTGGTATGTCGAAGTTTCCTCAGAGCATCACGAGCTTGCCAGGCTGTGTTGCTTGGAAGGAATTGTTCCTTCATTTCAGTGGATAGAGCATCCCACGTAGTGATTTGAGGACGAGACTTGTCCTCGGATCGTGTTCGCCACCATAATTTCGCATCACCAGATAGGTACATGCTAGTGAGATCAACCTTCTCCGCATCCGGAGTACGGACTGCTTTGAAGTAATGTCCCATATCCCACAAAAAATTCTCGAGCTCTTTAGCATTACGACTGCCTGTGACAGGTTTAGGGTCAGGCACCTTTGCTTTCTGGGTACTTTCTCTGCCAGCAGCCATAGGAGCATTCTGCAGTGCTTTCTTGAGTACAACAACATCAGTCTCGAGGGAATTCAATCTTTCCCCCATATCATCAGTCCATGTGGAAAACGTGGTCAGCACATCAACGACCTCGTTCTTCAATCGGTTGAAATGATCAGATTCAACCTTTTGAAGTTGTTCTTGTGCCACCCGCATCTCCTCAAATCGCTGATACAGCAACTCAAGTTGCATAGAAAGAGCCACAGGTTCAGCAGATTCTGGAGCACCAACCAGCTCCTCCAAACGGGCCACCCTTTCCCTTAAGTCAGCATTCGTTCCGCCAGCCATTGTTGATCTTTCTGCAAAAACCAACGCTCTGATACCAAACTGTCACGGGGTAACTTTCG
>CM042184.1:51835541-51852187 GCA_023539305.1 Ilex asprella
GAGAGAGAGAGAGAGAGAGAGAGCAATTGTGTAGTCTATTGTCTAATCTAATACATTTAATGTCTACCAAATACCTAACTATGGAAGAAAAGGATGATGAAATCATGTGTCATGCCTTTCCATGTATGGGTCTTGATTGCATGTTAGAAAGAGTATTAGGAAAATTAATATTCTGTATAAAGAGATGATGAAAGCATTAAGCATGTGGACAGCCATTAATAAAAAGGCTGACATTGAAATAAGAAAATGTTGTCGTTTTCTAGATCTTAGTTTAGTGGGGAGTTAGTAGTTTCCAATGGCTCCATCATGCAACTAAAAGTTGTAGCCTAATACTCACAAGAAAAGGTATTAGAATATCAAATGCTACAATGCCACTTAATTAAGCAAGTTGGTCACAACAATAAACAAGCAAATACACGCACGCACGCACGCGCACACACATATATTTACATATATACATATAATGGTGCCTGTCAAAACAAAAACCACCACCGGAGGCAGAGGGAAGAGGGGAACACGATTCACAAAGTTCACAAAACTAACTAAATCCAATTAAGTATCAACAATTGATGATTGATTATGTCACCATTATCTTGTGACATTCTATCTCGTGCAACCCCTATAAATTTAGCCTCCATATATTATACCGTCAAAGTTATTGTTGCACAATTGGTTAAATGTCACTTCACTCTTATTATTGTAAAGAATGAGTGGGGCGAAGGGTTCGAAACCTATCTTTATCAATAAAAATACTTTCTAAGCAAATACCTAGGGTTTATGCACACCCACCATGTTAAATGTATTTAGAATATGACAGCTAGCATGACACACAATTTTGGTATATGGGTTTAGTTTTAATAAGTTTGGGTAATTTTAATTAACCAACATAATTTGTTTAACAAATGAATCAATCAGAATTCGATTATACATGTCACAAACCTTTGACAATAAACACATAAGATATTAATTAAGTAAATCTTAACGCAACAAAAACTCGAATGCTACACGAACCCGATACGAAACCACCATTTTTTTAGCACTACTTGCTTGCTTCTCTTGCATTCTCTTGTTATGGACTGGCTTTGTTTGAGTTTGACATGATTTTCAATACAAAAATGAGGATAACATAATATAATCCGTTCAAAACACAAAAGCCAATAGCTGTAGAAAGCTTGAGTGTTGAACAACTTTTTTTCTTAGGTCATGCAAGTTTTTAATGCACTGTGGTTGGTCAGTTTCAGTTATGCTGCATTAATGTTGTGTTCTGTAGTTTGGTCAAGCATTTAAAGAACACAAATGCAACCCAGCCACACCTACAACATAGTTCAACTGTGCATTAATTTTTTTTATTTTATTTTTTGATAATAGAAAATCGTTCTAACCACACACCCTTTATACATAATTACAAAGTATATAAATCTTAAGAAATTCTGTTCAAGACAGACAATTTACTTAGAAACTTTAAAAAAAATGTCTCTCAAACAATAAATATAAAATAAAATATTTACATTTATTGTATTGTATTTGACACTTAAAAAATCATAAAATACAAAAAAAGTCAAACGTCGGTAAATAATCACTCATTTAGTTATGCAACCCAGTTTTCATAATCTAGATAACTTAAAAAGTGAGTCGCATTTTAAAAACTTATATAAATGTATTCATAAAGTGCGTCCAAAAGTGTTATATATGAGACTATATTATTTGATAGAACAAAAAATGATAAATTTGTCACACTTTAATATATTTATAATTATTTAAAATATACATAAAATAATGGTCCTCAAGTGGCACCAAAAATCTCTAATAGACTCTTTATTCTCACTCAACTTTGTTTTAAAGAGTCAACCATAAAAAATCCATCTCCAATAAGTTTTTTTTTTTTTTTTGAATTAGCTAAAATAAAGAGTCTAATTTGACTCTCCACATTTGAAGAATCAAACTCATTCTCGACTCCAAAACTAATGAATGAAAAAATGACACATATGCATGTTTCATTAAATAATTTGACTATAGGAGCTATTTTAATATTATAATAGAGAGTCCTGTTAGGGTTGCTAAAAATATTTCACTATCGAGTAAGAATTTGATTTTCCTCACTCAATCAATGCTTGAGTTCAAGTCTCTATAGCTATGGCAGCTTGTAGTAATTAAACTTTCTCTTCAACGTCCAAAGTATACGATGAGACCTTATCTTCGACCTTAACGTAGGTGAGATAGGTCCCCTGTACATAGTTGTGAGGTGTTGGGAGACAATATTTCTTGACGAATATGTGAAGTGGCCTATGTCTTTATCTATTTTTCTAATTAAAAAAAAAATATTTCACTGTCTATTTTAAATTTTTCTTTAAATATGCTATTCGAGATGCTCTAACTAGTCATCTCATATTTCATACCGACACTGGACCAACTTGTGCTGATTTTCTATTCAAGATTGCAAGTTGTAACTCTGTGTTTCCGTTGTAGCACATTGACAAAAAAAAAAAAAAAGACCTTTGTTTGGAGATAAACAGAAAATAGGTCTGCTCTTTCTTCTCCATAAGTTTTTTTTCTCTCTCTCTTTCTCTTCTTGGAGAAGAAGAAGAAGAAGGTGTATATAGATGGAAGATAGTATCATATACTTAATTGTATTCAGTGTAATCTCATGGACAACAGCATTTTTGTTGTCAAGAAGGATCTTCCCCAAACGCTCTTTTGATTTCTGCAACCGAATCATTTCCACCATTCATGCATGTTTAGCTGTAAGCTTAGCTTCTCTCTCTGTACAAGATTGGAGGTGCCCAGTTTGTCCTTTGGCTTCTAAATCTTCTCCCCAACAGGTATTTCACCACTTCGGTAAGCTCCTCTTTGAAGTTTCTCTAGACTTTTGTTCTGTTGAGACTTGAGAGTTGACCCATTTGTCAATAAGAAATTTGGAACTTTTAGATCCCATCTCAAAAATTATTTTTCTGTTTTTAGAAATAGTTTCTGGGAGAAAAAATGTTTGGCCAACTATTTTTTATTTTTGTTTTGTGAAAGTGAGTAGATCTATAAAATAAAAGTCAAGGATAAACTTGAATTCTAGAAGCGGTAGCTTTCTGCCTTCTTCATTCCTACTGCCTCCTTCGGTGAGAAGTTCTCTTCCTTTTCAAAAATGTCTAATTGATCTGCTCAGTAAACATACAAAGTGGACCACAGTTTGACTGACCCTCTTCTTCCCATTCGGGTTGGATTAACCGAGAAGTACAGTAAGAAGGGAATGTAACTATTGGAGAGTCGTTTGTAGTTCACACGTTAAAGTTGTTTTGTATGTTTTTAAAAATAATTTTTCCAGAATTTAGAAAATATCATCACCACCACCACATTTCCACCACCAATGCCATCACATTTTTATTTTCATTGTTTTCTGGGTTATTGTAGAAACAAGTTTTACTGTTTTCTATTCTGGAAAACTAATTTTGAAATTATATGATCAAAAATGTTCTGCGACTCAAAAAAACTAAAACACAATTTTCTAAAACTCTTCCTAAAAATAATTTTTGAATACTGTCTTTTAAAACGCAAACCAAATAAGTCCTTAACTTTCTTTCCTTTTCTTTTCTTTTTCCCTTTTGCTTGTGTTTTGAACTTTTTAGTGATGTTGATAAGCATGCATTAAAAAAGTAGAAGTAATACTAATTAATTAGAGATTTATTAATAGATAATTTTTTTTGATCAAGAAGGTCGTAATCTTCATTCAAGTAGGGAAATTTTGATTACAATCAGAAAAAAACAAAGCCATAAACTCTAACGGGGGACAACTGACCCAATTCGTAGCAATTGAATCGGAAAGTGCAGCTGCAGCCACCCACTGAGCAGCCCTGTTGAGGGCTCTGGGTTTGTGAAAAAACCTAAGATTTAGGTGTGTAGCATAAACTCTAATGTCTTCCACAAAAGCACCCATTTCTCATGGAGGTACCCCTTTGGTTGAGCTCAATTTAATAACTTCCTGATTATCATTCTCAATTGAGCAAAACCGAATTTGTAATCCATTTACAAATAAACAGGCCTCTCTTACCGCTGCCGCCTCTGCATATAGGCTTGAAACCGCAAGAATTTTCTTACCGAGGCCGTCCAAAAATATATCATTGGTATCCCTCAAAACAATGCCTATTGCAGCGTCCCATCTTTGAATGCTCCATCACAACTAATTTTAGGCCCTTGAAAAAACTGAGATGGAGAGGGGACTAACCTGGGAGATGGCAGCAGACATCTATCTGTACGTGAATGCACAGATTGCACTTCACTCCATAGTAGCTTGGCGTTGAACACAGTAGCTAGAGCATTAGGCAGTGCACCATTAAACCCCATCTGATTACGGGCCTTCCAAATATTCCAAGCAATTGTTGCCACTTTGCCCAACGACTTTAAAGACTGAACAGTATCATTAATAACTTCCATAAGTGATGAAACCCATTGAAGTATAGGCATATTCAGTTCCTCTTGAAATCTGAAGCCAACATCAGAACCAAACCACACAAATCTTGTCCACTCGCAACCAAACAATAAGTGTTCAATAGACTCCACCTTATCCTTACATATTTGGCACCATGGAGAATCAACACATTTTCGTCGAAACAAATTTTCCCTTGTAGCCAATGCATTGTTGCACACTTTTCACCAAAAATGTCTTACTTTTGGGAGAGCCTCCATGTGCCAAAGTACATGCCAAACTTTCGGATGAGGAGAGAATGATGGGCTAGCTTCCCTAATAGGGGAGGAAATGAGATTGGTGGCCACAGAATAACCAAATTTGACAGAAAAAACACCATTCGAGCATGGACGCCAAATTCTCCTATCACAACCACTCGACCCTAAGATTGGGATGGCTAAGATAGCCCTGCATTCGGCATCATTAAAAAGAGAATGCAACAAACCGGTATCCCAAACTTGAAAAGGTTGAGAGATAAGTTGACTTACTCGATCAAGATCACAGGAAATTGGCCTAGGAGAAGAGATGACAGCCGCTGGAAGAAGAGGGATCCATTTATCAACCCAAATATTGATCTTATTACCGTCCATCACTTGCCATATTAGACCGTTATCCAGCAGCTCTCTCCCCTTCAAAATACTACTCCAGAACCAAGAAGGCCGAGCTCCCTTCTTTGCCGACATAAAATCACAATCCGAGAAGTAGATTGATTTAAGAAACTTAACCCAAAAGGCATCTGGGTGGTGGAGTATTCGCCATCCTTGTTTCGCCAAAAGTGCTTGGTTAAAACAATGAAAATCCCGAAAACCCAAACCCCCTTTCTACTTTGAAACCACCATCGTCTCCCATTTTTTCCAATTGATACCACGCTTCTCCCTTCCATTTCCCCACCAAAACTTCCTGACATACCCATTTAATTTAGCACAAAAACTCTTTGGAAACAAGATGACCGACATAGCGTAGGACGGAATTGCCTGGACCACCGCTTTAATTAAAATCTCTTTCCCTCCTTGAGTGAGCAATAGGCCTTTCCAACCCTGTAATTTTTTCATGACCCGTTCCAGCAACAAACCAAACACCACATTCTTTGATCTGCCCCATAAAGCGGGAAGCCCCAAATACCTGGACTCAAGTGAAAGAGACTGCATTCCCAAAACATTACAACAATGGGCTCTTTGATCCGCTGTAGTATTTGATGAAAAGAGGATGCCAGACTTCTGGGAGTTCATAATTTGTCCTGATGCCATACAATATTTCCCAAGAATACTCAGTAAGTGATAGATGTCCCACTCCTTTGCTTTAATAAAAAAAAGAGAATCATCCGCAAAGAGAAGGTGGGAGACAGCGGGACTTCGTCTGCGAACTTTAATTCCCAAGAAACCGTGCCCCTCCACTCCCTTATGAAGCATCGCAGATAAAACATCCGCAACCAAGATAAAAAGGTAGGGAGATAAAGGGTCCCCTTGGCGAATACCTCTATGGGGGCAAAAAACTTCCTGTCTTTCCCCATTTACAATAATTTGGAAAATAACAGTACAGACGCATTGGGTGATGAGCTGAACCCATTTAGAACTGAAGCCAAGTTTGAGCAAAGTAGCTTTCAGGAAGTCCCATTCGATTCTGTCATATGCTTTGCTAATGTCCATTTTAATCGCCAACTCTGGGATATGACCTTTCTTTTTCAGTTTCAGGTGGTGGAGAACTTCATTTGCCACAATAATACTGTCCTGAATTTGCCTGTGTGGGACGAATGTCGCTTGCTGTGGGGAGATAATGTAATTCAAAAACTCCTTCATTCTGTTGGCCAAGACTTTGGAAATCACCTTATAAAAAAAATTGCAGAGAGCAATTGGTCTGAACTGTGAGATTGATTCCGGATTATCCACCTTGGGAATAAGAACAATGTTGGTTTTGTTCAACTCCCTCAGCATGAAACCCCCCGAAAAACCGTCAGGGCCAGGTGCCTTTAGGGCTCCCAGTTGTTTAACTGCCATGAATACCTCATCATCACAAACCTCTCGTAACAAACTCTGATTCATCTGGTCCAAAACCTTGCATTCCACCACTGCCAACACCTCGTCAAAATTCCGGTTACCAATGGAAGAAAAAAGTGTTTGGAAATAGTTGGTAATATCATTACCTATCTCCTCCTCCTCCTCAAGCCACACTGCCTCCTCAGTTTTGAGTCTAAGAATCTTGTTCCGTTGCCTCCTCTGAATGGTAGTTTGATGGAAAAACTTCGTATTTTGATCACCAGATTTCAGCCAGTGAATCCTTGCCCTTTGCTTCCAAAATTGTTCCTCCCTTGCTCTAATAACATCAATTTCATTGCAAATTTCAGCCTCTGTGCTAAGGTTCACCTCAGAGGCCTCCATCATCTGGATATCAGAAAGGAGTGCAGACAGGTCAGAAAGTCGTTTTCTGTTGTTCCCAAACTTGTTACGACTCCAGCTGGTAAGGGCCGTCTCACACCATAGTAGCTTGCTCGTCATCACATACATTTGCGAGCCCATCAATCTTTTCTCCCAGCTGGACTTAATAATCCCCTCACACGTGGAATCATCCATCCACATTGCTTCGAACTTGAAATAAAAAGGTTTTTTTCTTTATGCCAGGCTCTAACTTGATAACGACAGGGCAGTGGTCAGAGCCCATTCTGGCCTCGTGAATGACTTGCATCTGAGGAAATCTGAGACTCCAATCCGAATTAATCAAAACCCTTTCAATCCTCTCTTGGACATTTGCCCCACCGGGCCTGTTGTTAGAACGTGGCCCCTTACAATCGGTCTCTAGGAAATCACAGTCCAGGATGAAACCTTGAAGTTCCTCCATCTTTTTTACACTAGCAGCTCTGCCTCCTTCCTTGTCCCAAATTGAACCAATCACATTAAAATCACCAGTGACCATCCAAGTCATGTTGGTTGTGCCAGCCATAACCTTCAAATCCTGCCATAACCTTTGTCTTTTATCAAAGTCATTGTCAGCATAGATAAAAGTACTCATCCACTCGGCCGTATGGTTTTGCCACTTCCCTACAATAGTGATCATATTTTTGTTGGTCCCTTTAATTTGTAAGCAGACTTCATCGTTCCACCACAGGGCAAGACCTCCAGATAAACCCCTCGGCTCCACATATTCAGCATAGGGAAAGTGGAAAGATCTCCTCAACGATTCAAGCTTGTTTCTACCATTCTTAGTCTCCATTAAGAAGAATATTACTGGGCAATGGGAGTTGATAATCCCTCGCAACGTTCGAACTGTTCGGGGTCGACCCACTCCCTGAAAGTTCCAAGACAGATTCATAAACAATTTATTTATGCACTAGTAAAAACGAATGATGTGAAACTTATCAATGACAACAAAAGAGGTAAAGAAAAATTGAAATTAAGATAATAATAAAAAAAAATAGTTCGTGATTTCAAGAGAATATGATTCTTTGTTGGTATATATAACCATAAATCACTATTACATTAAAGAAAGAACAATGCATTTGAATAGAGAAGAAACCACCATAGAAAAATAAAGAAAAAACCAAGAGAAAGGCATACTAGAATCTCCAAATAGAAGGACATGAAAAAAGAGTTTTTGCCTTTTAGCAAATTGACCACTTAAATTCTTAGTAGTGAAAATCTAAAGAACATTAGATGTGGCCGGCCACTTAAGCTATGCACAATTATTCCTACGATGCTTTCAACTACTGTACTTTCGCCATTCATGGTGCAACACGACGCTTGTATTGCTCTCTCACATCACGTGAGCAAACATTAGTCATTACTAAGAGACATTCCAATAAATATTTATCGTTTTAATCAGTTTAATCTTGTCTTATCTTGTGACGATGTTGACGTTTGAACTCTCTGCAGATGCAAACACTGGCAGTGACACTTGCTTATCTCATCTATGATCTAATATGTGGCCTCTTTGACAAGAATATCAAGCTTGACAACTCCATCCATCATTTGGTCAGCATTGTGGGAATTGGGGCAGGCCTTGCCCATCAAAGGGTAGTAGTGTTCTTCAAATTTAATTTCCATCTTAGTCTCTAAACTTTAAAGCATCTTCTTTTTCTTCTGAATAATTCTCTGTGTACCAAAACTTGTACAAAATCAACTGTAGTCATTAGATCAGTGATGAAACCTATTGATCCAACGACTACAATGGACTTCATATAAGTTTTGGTGCACATAACATTTCTCTCTTCTTATCTCCATCTTCTGTGATTATGATGATTCAACAGACTTTCTCATGTGCAGTGTGGATCAGAAATGGTGGCAGCTTTGTGGATTACAGAGATTTCAAGTCCATTCCTCCACCTTAGGGAGCTTCTCAAAGAGCTTGGATACAAGGACACTGATGTTAACTTGGCAGCTGATGTTAGTTCAAACTTCAAACTCTCTGAACCCTTTTGGAACTTTTTCCATTTAGACTTCATAATAACTAGGCTGTCAATAGATTGGATTTTGATCTGAATCTAAATCTGAATTTATATCTAACTAATCTGGATATAAATTAATATTTTTTACTGATAACCCGAATTTAAATCCAAATCCGTTATCTTATATTTTACGTATTCGAATTCGGATATACTTATATTCGATCCGATTATGATCCGATCCGAATTATTTATATATTTTTATATAAATATTAAAAAAATTAGATAATAATTTAGGTATAATTTATTTAAATTTAGTTAATTAAATTATTCATATCGGATCAAATTTTCGAATCTGATTTATATTGTAACAGATCCAGATATGGACTACAAAACAAAATCTGTTGAATTATCGAATCGAATTTTTGAAATCATATTTGAATGAATTAGAATTTGATCTAAATTCGATCAGTTGACCGGCCTAAATAGCATTTACATATTATGGGGGTGTTTGTTTCAATGGACAAAAGGGGATAACATGTTTGGATTGGGTTAAAAAATCCCCGGACCCCATAAATCCTTCATTTAGTTCGGAAGAATATGATAGGATAAAAGTTGGGTTTCAATTCATAGTTAACTCAACCACTTTACCCCTTTTAAGTGGATACCAATAACCCATGGTGGTGGGTGATGTGGGATAAGCTTTTCTACCAACAAGGATAACAAAAGAAAATTACCAAAGTGACCCTCTTTTAACTAGTCAATTGCTCCCATTAAGGGAATCATGGAAAATTATTATAAAGTAATGTCACTTTACCATGCATCAAATTCAGTTGATGCATGGGGCCCACACGTGAAATTTTATCTACCACAATGGAGGGTTGAATGGGACAAGGAGACGTTTTCACCCCACTAGCCGAACTTTGTTACATTGGTTTGGATGAGATTGGACTTTAAAATCCAATCTCCAATTGGCTACCCAAACACGCCCTATATAAATTAATTTGATGCCACAAATTTTGGCTTATGCTTATGACACATTAAAATTTGGGTATATGTTATATACCGGTGGTCGTATAGTAATGCTAATTTTGACCTAAATTTACTGATTGAATTTGTCACCGGTGAATACCTTCTACTATACAAAACCACAACTAATCCCCAAAACCTTAGTTGACTTAGTCGACGAATTTAATCAGTAAATTTAGTCCTAAGTAGCATTACTCGTGACAATGTTACCCGTGACGATCTGAATAAACTAAGTTTCAAATGTTATACTAAACTCCACTTTTTTGCTTTGCACATTTATATGTTTTGAAATAACAAGTCAAATTGCTGTTTTTCACAGATTTCATTTGCTGGTATCTTCACATTTGCAAGGATGATTGGTGGACCTTATCTCGCCTATGTGACCCTATATGCTGACAATCCATTTCTCATAAAGGTAATTCAGACTCTTAGCTGTAGTGGTTGGGTATTTAGACCTCGTTATAGACAAGATTCTTGTACACCAGATTTGATCAGACTGTTATGATCGACCCTATAATGACAATGATCAAATCTAGTAATATGTAGAAATCATAACCATTCAATGCTTTTTTTGGCCAGGCAATGGCTCTGGGACTGCAGTTGGTGAGTGCTTTCTGGTTCTACAAGATAGCAAGGATGGTGATGTACAAACTGAGGAGGAGGAGTACACCTAAAAGAGTTACCAATGGAACAAAAGATTGAGCATGAAAGTTTTCACTTTGCTGAGAATGAATGCAATGATTTGGACAATTGTTTTCCGTGAAAATATATAGAAAAATTAAAAGGAATGACGTTTAATACGAAAGAGATATCAGATTAAGGAATAAACAAAGAATCATCAGACCAGAGGGTAGAGGCATTTGCAAGCTTACATTATGTGTGGCTCTTTTGCCTTCTGCAATACATCTTTCAGGACCAAAGCAATTCTATGTGACATGTGATATTCCAAAAACCTTTCTTTCACCCTCTCATAGCCGTTCTTTCCCAAAGTCAGCCTCCTCTCAACCTGGGTGGCCAGTTTCACAATGTTCTTCGCCAGAGGTGTCACACCCTCTTTCCCAACAGGGTGTAACAATCCCGTTGTTCCATTTACCACTATCTCCCTTGTGCCTCCAGCAGCTGTGCCCTGACATGAAAATCGTGTGCAAAAGTTAAAATGCTAGCTGTGAAGTGTGGACAGACCAAGCTGCTCAAAGCAAATGAATGGCATTATCACCTTCTAAGGCGTACAAATACATGACTCGCAATATTCTAGTATTATTCAAGAGTCACAACCACCTGACGTTATCGAAGAGGGAAGTGGTCGGGTCGATTTTGGCACTATTTATGATGGCCCTAGAACAAAAGAGAATCACTTATAGAAAAAACCCATTTTACTTTGGGACATGCACTATATATGATGGCTCTGTAAGCATTCTGGCCGTCTTTTCTCCCTTTCTCCACTGTTAATCTTCCTTTCGACTCTGAAAGTTAACAGGGTGAAAATCTACTACAATTTGGTGTTGGAAAGACTAAACTGAAATTAACATATAGACTAATAGTTTAGGAGCTAGTAAATGGTTTACCAATACAGGCAGCTGAAAGGCCATAGCTTCAATGGTAATCCTTCCAAAGCATTCTCCCCGAGCCTAAACAAGAACAAAACAATTAAGCTGCTGCCCAGTGAAAATGCATGAAAGCAAGGAAATGAATGGGAAAACAAGGCACAGAGTAGAAGTAAAACAAATGGCAATGGAAAAGCAATGCCAATTTAATGGCAACCCGCTTGGTACTCAAAAGCTGTCGTCTAAAATAATGGTATATATTTCTTGTTGAAACTTCGGTTATCTTGAAGTTCAATGATGCACAAACTTTTGACAAAAGGCACGCGATCCCAAATTCAGCCCCTATACTGACATGTTGCTTTATTGTCCACTCGCTTTTGTTATCTGGAGTTCAGGAGAGCTTGTTCAGTTCAGTTGGGAATCTCATAGTTGCTTCCATTATTAACAAAAGAGACTCGTCCATCTTATCCGGTATAAGTCTTGGAGCAATGAAAGCAAGTAGTGGAGAATAATTCAATATTTAAATTAAAAAAATTATGGCAAAGAGAGCCTTCAACTCTATAGCTTCTTGGTCACCTCCAAATAAAGATTTTACAGGATCTTTTGTAAACTGTTGATCCACTATTGGACCTCATCTCTTTTTGGGTCTCATCTAATGTCTCAAATTACTTGAGTTTCACTTTGAAATCATTAATAGAAAACTTGCTAACATGCACCAGCCATGACTCATTGTTTAGAGCAAACTTCAGCAAGTTGCAAAACCAGATTAATTCCTTATCAACCCTTAAATGGCAACACAGGGTAGGTCCCCGGGCCAGCGGGCAGAGGCAAACATATCGCAGCAATCGCTTATCCACAACATAACTCAGCACAAAAAAGCCAAAAGTACGCACTATAAATCAGCAGAAATACCTGCGAGTTCTGAACAAGAACATCAATAGATGCCAGATAAGGAGCCACATTGAGAGTTTTGTTGACAAAGTGAATGAGCTCCTTAATATTTTTCTCTACAACAAAGCTTCGCAGTTCATTTTCAAATTTGGTCTGAGCATTCATATCACTTCCCACTACTACAGCATGCATTGATGGCATTTGCAGCTTCTTCTCTCTAATGAGTTGCAGACTTTCGCGAAAGGCACGGAGAAAGAGATCCTGACCTTTTCCTCGGGAAACACCTGAGGTCAAAAAGTACCTAGTGCTTAGAAACAATGAACTCACACGGCAAAAACCAAATGAAAAAAAAAACTATATCAAATCTAATAGCATAATTACAAAATAGCAAAATAGATACATACTGGCAACAACAAATCAAAATTAGAACTAGAATGGGTGGTGTGTGCAAGCATGCTGAAAACAGTCTGATATGTACTTGGGGCCTACATAGAAGTGTTCATGCTAATCATAGGCAATCCAAGGAATCTATTCCTCAAGAATGCACCAGATGCATAAGAAACCCTCTTTTCCAACACCAAGGCTGACAAAGCATAGAAGATTTCCAAGTTTTCGCACCTAGGATTCATACGAATATAATGAATTAACTTAAACCCAAAACTTATGAAATGACCACAACAACAGGATGTGGGTTCAAAAACCCCCACTAAAACACCACGACACCACCAGACAGGAAGCACAGTTCCTTTAAACAGAAGAGGACATAAAATATGAACTTCAGATTGCTGTAACCAACTAACCAATGACACAAAAAGCAACGACTAGAATAACATACTGTTGATAATAGCAAAGAGCAGATCTTCCTGTCGCACTCCCAAGGATTCTCGGACATGCTCACGAAGAACTCTTTTTGCCACATTGTTCTCAGCTACTTCCATCAATTCTTTGCTATTCCCAAGGTGCACAACATACGTCTCAGGCATTTTAATCCTGCACCATTTGAAAGTGAGACTTAATATCAACCATCATTACAAAAAAAAACACAATAATAATAGTCCTGACTATTTTAAACTATTTACCAGCTAATGCAAAAAGCATAACAAAATTAACTCATAATCTTGCCTGACTACAATTATTTACGAACTACCACAATAAAATTAACCATAAGATTAAAGAATGACCAAAAAAAAGGGAATTATACAATACACTAACAAAATGGGTCATTATTGAGAAAAGTCATGCAACCAAGTAGCCTCTGGATGTACAAAGTAATTGCAATTATAGCAAAATAATTGCCAAACAGCCCCTAGATGTACAAAGTTGTTTATTATTGAGAAAAGCTTGCATTCAAAGAAAAGACAGTCTAAACCAATTATAGGACTCACCATATAACCACATTTACCAACTACCGCAACAATGTAATACTCATAACTAATTATCATTCGGTCACTTTTATCAAAACTAATCAACGCACAAATATAACAACTAAACAAATATAAAAACATTCATAAAACCACTCACTATAAACTCTTTCGAAATCAATGAACATGTATAACAACCACCAAAACATGTGACACAATATGCTTCCAGTTTAAAGTAATACAGGAACACTCATTTTAGTAAACTGCACGTAAAACAAAGCTAGAGATGAAGAGAAGTCTAATGTAACAGAGGACGCTGCTACAGCTGTCCATAACAGATATATAAGAATAGTACTGTAGCAGCATGAATATCAGAAGGAACACTGAGAGATGTCCAAAGCATACCCTAAACGTTCTTGTGTCCGATTCTTCCAATACTCTGCTGTTGTATGTGAATCAATCATGGCACCTGCAACAAAAGGGAGGTGCTTAACATATTCCTTTTTAAAGTAATGCCCTCGCATTTCATGAATCCACCACAACACCTTTGGAAGAACATGAGGGACATTTTCCTTAAGAACAGCATCTAACCATTTTCCAGCAACAGCAGTATTCAAAACAACCAAATCAGCTTTCAGAGCTGTATCTATAGCTTTTTGACCCTTTGCAGAGAAAACCTGGAAGAGATAGAGTTTAAAATCAACAGACTGATACTTTAGCGGCACAAGAAATACCAAATCAGGCATCGCAAAGATATTTACTTTCTCAGAAAAAAAATACAAATACTTTAGCAAGCATTAGGGTCAATCTTAAATTTTAGGTACAAACCATATGTCATACATCTCCTCAGAAAATCATCTTCCTTTAACCAAATATTCAAATATTTAAAATGGCAATTGTTGAATGACACCGCTGCTCCAGTGGGGGAAAGGCAAATCATAACACAAAATCATAATCGATGGTTTTTTAACAAAACTGGAAACCTGTTGTCCAAAATTCTCTTGCCCAAGGATATAACAAGCTCTTCAATCACATCTTAGATAATTATAGTATCTGCAAAGAAAATCCATAGAACTCATGCAACTAGGGACTCTTCAAGCAGGTCTGATCTAACTGCAGTTCAGGACATTTGCAATATAAAGCATTGACAACTAATGACAAACATAGGACATAATCAGATCATAGAAAAGCATGACAAAGATCCGCCTGTCTCTTTCTACCATAACTTAATACCAAACAGGCTAGTTGCCAATGATCAAGCTTACTCTGTTTTTTGGCATGTTACAGATTACACACTTCAGAATTAGTTCAATCATATCGTCAGATAATATTAGTAATATGAACTACTCTAATGGTAAGAGTCATCACAAAAAAAAAAAAAGGAGGAGAAAATTAGCACTGATGTTTTCCAACAAAACTATACATTCCAATGAAGAAAGACAGAGATTCCCCAGACAAGAAGCAAACACAAAAGAATTGCCACAAAAAAAAAGACAAAAGATAAGTAATTACGATCATTTGATCTTAAAAACGTAGTTTTTTTTTTTGGTACCTGCACTCCTCGATCCAACATCCTACGCTCCAAACTATAAATCATTTCATCTGTTTCTGTGGGTTTCTGATTAGTGATCCAAACAACTTCTGTACCAACACCCCTCAACAAAAAAGCCAGCTCCATCAATAATAATGGACCACCTGTGAAAAAAACAATTCTTGAAGTCATATCGCTTTGAAAAACACATATTCAATGTTAAAATTGAGGTGTGAGGAAGAGAGGAGAGTGTACCAGAAAGAGAGAGTTCGTGGGAGACCAAGAGAACGAGTTTCGATTTCATGAAACTGAGTGGATTGTCTACCTCTCCGACTTGCGTGGTCAAGTGAATTCGATTGTCGGTGTTGCAATTACCGATCGAAGCTCTGATGAAGAAGACAATGGCAGTGGACAGAGTGAACAATACCAGAACTATCAGAGACCATCTTTTCGGAATTGAGATGAACCCCGTGGATTGTTTCGCCATTTTGCTGTATATATGAATTAGGGTTTATATATATCTGCAATCGAAAAATGAAACATTTGAGCTTTCAGGCTACCAAATGTAAATTGTGATTAAACATTTGAGGGTTTTGGTCTGTGATTCTGTGAACTGCAATTTCATAAAACGACGTCGCACTCAAGAACTCAGAAAAGTGTGAATTGGGATGAGAAGGTTTGGGCTCGCCTCGCTTCTCCAATAAGATTCGAATTTAAACAATTTTTTATACTCGTTCAAAAATAAAATTAAAAGGCTCAACTTATTTATATATAAAATAATTAAATTACTCGGATTTTATTCATTTTCTAAATGAGCCAAATTTAAATAATTTTTAAAATTTGTTTAAAAAAACGAATTCCACAAGCTCGTCTTGAGCTCGCAAAGTGATGGGTATATGGACCATGATCCACAGGCTGATCCATTAACTCGGAGGCCCACTGAATAATGACCACTAAGACCCAATAATTTTGCCGATGGGACTTAGTTTTTAATCCACTGCGTCCAATATGTTAGCCTGATAACGGCCCAAGAACCCAGACAATTAGGCATTATAGCCCAATATTTTAAGGGTTAGGCCCGTTGAACTTGGGTTTTTGGTCCACCACTACCGATATGTTGGACTAATTTAGGCCCAGAAATTCAAATCAACTAGGCCGTATAGCCCAAAATCTTAAGGATTAGGCCCGTTGGCTTTTCGTCCACTATTTCCGATGTGTTGGACTAATTTAGGCCCACATATTCAATCCATTAGGTCGATAATTTTTTGTGAAAATTGGAAGTGAGTCCTCCTAGAGATGTACTTGTTTGGAGATAAGTCTTACAAGGAAACTTATAATGAGCTAAGTCCATGTTTAAAATTATATGTAATGACTTAAATCCACTTTTTTGTTATCTCAAAATACCCTTCCTTGAAAGGAAGTTAAATTAATTTTCTATTTTGAAAATTGTTATCCCTTAATTCAATGT
>CM042184.1:51857187-51905852 GCA_023539305.1 Ilex asprella
GTAATATGTGTATTATAGATTCAAGTCACGAAAATAGTCTCTTCGCATATAGATAAACCTATGTACATTCTCGTACAACCTATTTTTTTTGATCTCATAACAACAACTTCGTGCATTGAATTAGAGTCGATAAGTCTCAATACCAATATAACATACTTTAAGGCACTGCAATAAAGAAAGCCAATGCAAGAATCCAGTAAAAAATAGCAAACAACATCAACCAAATTCCTGATTCATCCACAACCATTTAATAGACCTTGCAAAGACAACAGCTCGAGTTCTAAGAAAGTAGAAATAACACACAACCCTTGAGTCTTAAATCGATACATTGCACAATTATCAGTTATTTCGACGACAGTTCTTCCTAATTTCACCATTAAAACCAGTCAGAGGACTAATGTTTCCCATGTTAACCATAGACTTTGCAAACTGGCTGAAGAAGAGACCCTCATCTGTTGCAAACGTCTTCACCAACTCAACAGTTTGGGCAACATTTCCAGTCATAAGCACTTCATCTGAGTTGAGAAGTCCTTTTCCCCACAAAATGAGCTTGAAGTATGTGTTATCAAATCTGACAGGGGAGGCAAAGTCCAAGGGAGAGATGTTGTTATCGCCACCAGTTTTCGGGCAAACTGTTCTAAGACCATTGGAATAAGTTCTCTCCAAAGTTGCATCTGGTTGGTTGTTTCCATTTTGATTGTACAATCTCTGCTTGAATGTCACACATCTTGCTACCCCTATGGTATGACTACCTGCCATGAAAACAATTCAAATAAAAAGGTTTAGTGTTAAAAGGTTTAAATCGAGAATCTAGGAGTAGTCCAATTCTACATTAATGTCTTCTCGAGTTTTTGAGATCAAACTGCAGAGGGAGGGGAACGAAGGGGAACCAGCCCAGCCTCTTTTTTAATTTTCTTTATGACTAGACCAAAAGGAATGTGAATGTAAACCTACACAAACTTGTACAATAAACTCACCAGAAAGTGCAACAAGGTCAACTTGATTAAGGCCTTGGCGATTGAAGAGTGTTATGAGGTTTTGGATGGTGGAGTTTGGTGCTGGAATGTTGCTGTTGGCGCCGTTGAGACTTGCTGTCTTTGAGTCCCTTCTTCCCAATGGCAGTTCCCAATTTGGTCCACCACTCTGGTCACCAGGCCAACTAGTGTTTGTTAGCTAAAACATAAAGTACAGAACTCCTGCCAGCATTTATAGGTACACGAATGAAATATATGCGATTCTCTTTGGTTAATTTCAAAGTGCTATCCATAGTATTTGCAGTTTTCTATTCCTTTCTAGAGCTTTTTCTCAACAATCAGATGGGATATAAATTTCCACATGCTAATGTTGTTCACTCCAGCACTTGATGAGTTTCAAGCTTTCTTACCAGTACAGTGGAACCTCTGGCAGCGAGGGCAAGAATGTCTGCACAAGAGACTGTCTGAGGACATGCTTCTTCCAGCTTTGCTTTGATCTCATCAATAACTTCAAATCCTCTAATGGAATTCCTGTTTGGTCCTGCCTTCTTTTCGCTGGCTATTGTCATGCTATCATCCAATAATATTGATGCATCGCACCCCTATACAACGCATATTAAGCACCACAAGACAAAAATGAGACTGAAAATAATGGCTTCTCCAGAACAACAACAATACAACACAATATCAATCTCAAGAGGTAAGACTCAAAAGAGTATGAAAATGAAAATTTCAAATATCCCGGTTCATCATACTTTTGTATCCTGCAGCTAATAAGCCAAAACATGCACAAAGCAATTATCACCTGAACAAAGCAGTCATGGAAATGAAGCCTAAGCAAAGAGGCAGCCATCCTAGGCTCTCTTGCAATGGCTCTCTCCAAGACAGACATGACAATGCCATTAGTTTGAGGGCATGAGAATTGGTAGAACTGTGGATAAAGACCAGAATAGCCACCCCCAAAGTGACCAGTACCTCCCCAGCCAAAATTATAGCCTGGGAAAGCAAGAGAGGAAGTGAAAGAGAGAAAGGCCATTGTTATGAGACTGGAGAAAACTTTGGAAGAAGCCATGGGTGACTGAATACTCTGAGACTAAGTTGTATGAATGGGACTGTTTGGTTGCCTTTCTGTATCCATTGCTAGATTTATATAGAGATCATGTGATCATATCAACTGCTCTCCTTACCAAATCCTCTTAGAAGATTTACACCATTTAAGGTAAGCTATGATAATGTTCTATTGTAGTGCATATGCTCAAGTTTAGAAATGGGTGAGAGAGAGAGATGTTTTTGACAGTGTTTCTGGTTTCAGTTTCACCTGCTCCATGAACAAGTAAGAGAGGATATGTAAGCCACGTTAGAGACCTTGATCAATTTTGGAACTTCAATTGATTTGGCAGTTTGCTTTAGAGGCTTTATACTTTAGCTACATCAATTTATTTATGGTTTAAAACGCAATATCAAAAGATTGGTCAGGAGTTGGTGAGTTTTCATACCATTATGGGCATACTTATATCTCACATTCACAAAACAACTTCTAAAATGTTGACAAGCAAGAAATCATAGTAAGATTTCTGATAAAATGACAACTTCCAAGATTTTATGTAGATTTTTCATGAGGAGAAGAATCTCTAAGGATACATTTAGTGTCGGTGGTGAATAGAGGTAGCAAATGGGCGGGTTAGGTTATAATAGGTTGAATCGATTAACTTATTAACCCATAAAATAATTAAAACTTTTTATATGAACACATACTAATACACCAAAACATACATTAATATACCAAAAATACACACACATGTACTAACACAAAAAATACAAATGCATTTAATAAAAAACCAAAAACACATATTTAATAATATACAAAAATACACTATTCACCAATAAACACACTGAGGGTTGGGAGTGGGTCACGGGTCCAGTGCCAGAAACACACATTTTGGGAAAAGCGCATTTATAATGCATGCGAAGCTATGTTATTATGAATTTAAGGATGATAAGATATACAAAGTCTTACCTTACATGTAAATAAAGTGTTTCAATGAATTTATAATGCATAGATACATTGATTATGGCTGACATATATCACTTAGATCCATAAACAGTGCATAATAGGTGAGCCGGCATCAGTGATCATCATTGATTCTGATAAATGGACTAAACCTTAGTCATGAAACTCGTACCAATTCTCAAATTTAGGATTTCGATTCCTGATATGAATCTCAATTTGATAACTATGGACTAAACAACCACCAATTTCGTACGCATGAACAGAGGAGCTTCCCTATCCTAACTTCAACTCCTATTGATTGCGCATGGTGATTGTCTGATTGAGAAAGAAAGACCAAGTCAATTATACAGCATAATGACGAAAAATAGTTGTTAGAAAGCTTCTCCACAGAACAGAAAGGCAAACAAAGTCAAATTGTACAACATCAACCTTGAAAGTTGTTTTGATAAAAAAAAAAAAAACCTTGAAAGTTGTTGGAGAACTGCTACTGTTTCGAAAGGGAAAGAAACTTACTGGCAGTCATTTGTTGAGATATATCAGCAGTATTTACACATCAATGTATACACTATATATACACAAGCCTTATACAAAGTGAAGGATAATACAAATTTCTTATGCAACTCTCTCTCTCTCTATCTCTGAGCATTGCAATTGATCTGCCAGATGATCACAAGTGTTTGGCGAGGTGGCTCCAAGTTTGTGACAATGTCCACAAAGATTTTGGCTAGAATGGTCCTGGAACAGTCGAAATGTTCAATGCTAATTGGATCAAGTGGCGACTAAGATACACACATTTGCCTCATGGGGGTGAGCAGCCTTGCAAATCGGAGGGGAACATGTGCCCTGACCAATGTCCCGTTCTCTGTGTATTCCTATAAGTAAGAAAAATGGAGGTGAGAAAGCTAACTAAAAAAAACAGAAACGAATCATAATTGTTAATCAAAGTTTCAAAAATGTAAAACCCATATTTCGATGATCAATACATTCATCACCCTCTACCTTTTCTGACCAAAAAGCAAATTCATTGGGTGTCTGCTTTTGAAAAATTAGTCTAAAGGTTCACACCAAACATTTCTTTCATTTTTTTTTAATTTTTAATCTATTCCCATTTTATTTTATTTTTTTGGCTTCCAAGGCAAGAAAAGCACATCTACATACCATTCCCTTAGCTGTTCTTGGGGGTAGATTAACTTATGTAATATAGTAAAGGTGAAAGAATGCGTATACAGAAACATTTAGCTCCTTAGGAACAAGGATGGAGAGAGAGAGAGAGGAGATGCGTCAAACTATCAGTCGTCGAACAAACAATGAGTGATACAAATGCCACAGAAATTAACAAAGGAAAGAGAAAAAAAATAATTAATTAATCCAACGTTAGGGGATAAAGTACTCACTGTTCTCTCAACCATTCCAACCTGATGGATGGTACTGAGGAGTTCCCCTTTCTCAAATGGAATCAAAGCTTCCACCCAAACCATAGAATCCTGTTTGAGACAAGACATTTTAATCACCTATAAACAAAAATATTGGAATATACTGTTGGGAAAAAGAAATCAACTCAGCACCTTCAGTTTTTCCTGAACTACGTTACAAAATTCATCAAGTCCATCCCCATTTAAAGCAGATATGCAGATAGTATCATCTCTTTTCTCCGCTTCCAACTTAAATTTCTGAGGACTGCTAGCTTTGTCAACCTGTCATAAGCAGGTGTAGAGGTCAGGCAGTTATCAACCTAGAATTTAAGTTGCTGCGAGTATAACATAGGGTTTTTCTCTAAAGCATAAAAATGAATGACCATCAACCCAAGAAACTTGACATTTGTTTTAAAAGGTTGAGACAGTAAACCAAGTACGTTATATGGTAGACTAAGTTTATTGGATAAACAACACAATACAACATTGTCTATTTAGGGCCAGCAGGAAGAGTTTTACTGCACTGCATTACTGTTAAAAAGTTCAAGAGTCAATACCCTAACCATTCATGTTATGGCAAAAGAAAATTATAAAGAGAACAGAGGTCTTAGTTTGACAATCATTCATATCCACATATAACAAATTACCATATTTACAGCAATTGCAGATGAACTGCATTCCACTAAAATGCTAGCATCTATTTAGTTAAAATCTAAGGGAAAAAGGCAAAAGATAAAAGACCCCGTATAGATGCAAAAACAAGAACATCAATCATCACTGCCTAAACTAGCTTCGGAACTGAATGACAAAGTATTCACCATACCTTGTTCCACACCATCAGCTTAGGAATTGATGATGCGTCCAATTCTGAGAGAACTTTTTCCACAGCATCTATCTGTTGCTCCGCCAGAGGATGGCTGAACTTTAAAGCAACACTCAATAAGAATCTAACGTTGGTCATCAACTAGTAATCCCATTTTAATTCACCAAATTATACCTAATATCAACCACATGCACCAGAAGAGATGACTCTGAAATTTCTTCCAATGTTGCCCTGAAGGCAGCAACCTGCAGCAAGAAGCGTTGATGAATGGTAACTCACACAATCTCATGGACTTCATGCTAAAGGCACATTTACATTTACTGGAAACTCACTCCAACAATTCTATCAAAACAAATAAAAAATAGAACAATCAAAGCAGCAGTTGCTGTGGCATAATAATGGCAAGGGAGATGATAGTGACATATTCAGTTAAAATTGTAAAGGAGCTCACCAGCGTAGTCGGTAACTTCTGAATGAATCCAACAGTATCCGTAAGTAGAAACTCCTTCCCATTCTTAATCTGGCAAGAAAGCCAACAAAACTAGCATCTGAGTCACCACCCAAAAAAATCAGAGTTAGATATTGCAATATTCCTGTGTGTAGATCTAGAATTTGGTCAGATAGCCATTTGTATTCAGAAAGAACTCAATTGGCTTGTCTGCATCTCATGTTCCTCATTGTACATTAATAATTAAGGTTTGGAAACTCATTTCCACCCATCTATTACTTTTTTACAAAAAAATCATGTGTATAGTTAAGAAGCACGGACACGGACACAAATACGGATACAACATGACATACATGCGCTCACATGAAATTTTTTAAAAAAGTACAACACGTTGTGGGACATGTTAAATACTATGCATTTATTTATTTATATTATATACACATATATGTGTGTGTGTAATTATGTGATAAAATAAATATATTTTGATAATAATCATTCAATTTATCCTTTCTTTAATTCTAACAACTCACATCATGATATTGACAAATAAAAAATTCAATATCACGTATAGCGATATACATTCACCATAAATACTCATGATCCAATAATCAATGATTACTACAATTTCCATTTTCAAAAATATCCCAAATCATAACCTTAATTTTTATCGATTTAAAGAATCTCAATTTCATAACCTATTTTTTATCACATTGCTCTGATTAGAAAGTTTATTCTATTTGTATATAATTTTGTAATTCTTTTTCTGAAATTATGTTATATCCATGTCCTATGTTCATGTTGTGATCGTACTCTTTCTACATTATGCATTTGACTCATATTTTTTTAAAATACAAAAATAACTTTCTTAATTATAAAGTAGTTGGACAATTTTTCAAAAAATTGATTTTTTTTTTAAAAAAAAAGTGTCCTCAAGCATGTTCCGAGAGGGTATTGTGTGTTCGCCATGTGATAGTACTAGTGTCAACGTCAGTGTTAGTGTTAGTGTTAGTGTTAGTGTTGGTGTTAGTGTCCGACATTGACACTCTGACCAAAATGAAATGTCCGTACTTCCTAGGTGTGTAGGATTAATTTGTATTTTACATCTAGGTCATAAGCTCTAGAAACTAGAAAGCACTTCAATGATCATCAAACTAAAGATGTTGCATCCTGTGAATGAAGCGACAAGAATTGAGAACCAAATTCCTAAAGCAAGGAGATGCCAATACCTTGAAAACTACTTCACTTACACAAGAATTGTAAAGAGGTTCCTCTGATATACTTTACTTACCTGTACCCTTCTTGTAGTTGGATCGAGAGTCGCAAATAATCTATCCTCGGCAAGAACATTAGCCCCTGTCAACTGATTCAACAGCGTACTCTTTCCAGCATTTGTGTACCCAACCTAACATGAAAAAAAAAAAGAATTAGCTATCTTAGTGACCAATACAAACACAATTTATACAAACCAAATCTCTATATTTTCTCACCAAAGAGACAACTGGGACAGGCACAGAAAGACGCCGGTTTCGATATTGCTTTCGATGCTTTCGAACCGACTCTAGCTCTTTCTTAAGAACTCCAATCTGTTGATTCAAAAACAATGCAGGAGGAGAAGTCAGATTCCCAAGATAAACATAAACACGAAAAAGTCCAGGAAGAAATGCATGTTGCACAAAATGAAATAGTCAATCAAAGGTGAAAAACTACTGGTCATAAGGATTTTTAGTGCCACCAAATAATAAACGCTTCCCATATGTTGTCCAATGATTTTGTCAAACATTTTTTCCATGTGATTCTTATTTTATTTTGTTGTGCGGAAGCAGCAAGGATACTTCTACTTAATCTCAACTAACCCGAGAAAATATTACAATTAAGCTATTGACGATGTTCTCATATGTTACTTCCTCAGATAGCCAAATCTTCTTCCCCCACCCCCCCAAACGCCCACCTCAATAGAAAAAGAAGGAAAAAAGGCATCCCCAATGTCTAAAATTTTTCTAGAAGGACCCGCAACACAATTTTGAATCCCAAGCACAGAACTCAACCAATCAAATGGAAAAGTCGTTTGGGAAAATCATTAGATGAGAATTTTATAGTAACCCTATTTGCCAAAAGAAGTGGGGTTTGTGAACAGCCACTTTGTGCAAATGGGCCAAAATATCAGGTTTTGTCCCTTTACTGCAAAAATACCAAGCATCGTTAGGACCAGTACTGGCTAATCTTTCTTCTAATCAAAGCCCTCAACCTTAATTATTAACACTCCCATAGCTTGTTTGCTTCAAAACAAAAAACGTGCAAATTTTTGTCTTTCCAACAATCTCCATTCGAGGAAACAAAATCCTTAAGAGTTTTATTATTTTATTTTCTGTCATAACCTAGTTGATAAACAAGTTGGACAATGGGCCATTGAACTTCTATATCACAAATAAACATACATATGCAACACCTTACAATATCGGTAGCAGAGTACTAATAGCCAAACTTAACTTGTTCAGCAAATACTTTAGTGAAGGGCAACGGCTATAGTGGTAGTAGCAGTATCAAAATTGTGATATTGCTCCATCAAGCGCAGTTTGATTCGCCGTAAAAAGAAAGAATAAATAATGAAGAATAAAAGCGGCCTTGGATTGGTTCTCACTAATCAAGGGCATTTGCTACTGTGAATTTTGATATTTTATTAAACAGATGATTGATTTATGGATTGTGTAGCTGAGTGTAGTGTTTAAAATTAGTCCCTTACAACAAAAATAAGCCCATCTTACAGCTCACATACATGGAGACATGTGATAAATAATCAATAATATAACTATTGAACTCTCAGAATGTGAAGAAATGTGACATATACATGTATGGATAAGATGGCTATCTATGCTATTATATGCTGGTAACTACTCACGCATGCATGCATGTAGATATTAATACAAAGATTGTACAATAAAGGTAGCTTACCTGGGTACGGAGAATTCGCTTATCCACCTCAATTTGTTTCTCACCCATACCTTTCACCTGGCCTCCGGCTTGACGCTCAAGGTGCGTCCACATTTTCGTTAGTCTTGGCAACTGGTATTCCATTTGTGCCAATGCAACCTAGAAGACTTTACTACTCTTGTCAGTGTCAAAGTACACAAAAGTTTGCAGAATATAATTCCAAAGCATCACAAGAACTTTGCCTGCAAAGCAGCTTCACGTGTTGCTGCTCGTTGGTTAAAGATATCCAGGATGAGGGCAGTGCGGTCACAAACTCTGACGTCTCCACCAAAAGCCTTTTCTAGATTACGCAATTGTCTGCAATTTGACATTACAACAAAATTTATTAAAAAATACACCACTATCTTATTTACTTTTTCTCATACACAAAAAATTAGAAATAGTTTCCCCAGACATTACGAATAAGAATACAGCAAAAAGATTGATAATGACATAATTCACATACATGATGTGAGAAAAAGAAATATAAGGCCTAAAATCAATCAATAAACATGCACAAGGGAGAGAAAAAAAATGTTGAGTCTGCACTTAACTTACTTTTTGATAATTTAGCAGAAATCCATACCAAAACATTTAATTGATAAATTGGCAAGTTCAAAAAACAATAGTTTTTAAAATGTGCTATTGCAAGCAACATGAAGTTCCATAATTCCCTGGACAGTAGCATGAAAACCTTACTAATTCCAATAAGGAACCTGCCAGATGGAATAAGAAATGGTATGTTAATAGGAAAGCCGAAAAAGAAGCGCAAGTAGTCGTCTCTAGACTTTAGCACTACTGCAGCAGCAATAGTTAGAGAATGTCATTCATGCCTCATGAGAGACATAAATACAAAGAAATAAAACTAACCCCGGTGACAGCTCATCGTCAAAAATTACAGTTTCAACACCAAATCCATGAATGGCACTCTTGATCTCTGCAACCTTGCCAGATCCAATGTATGTCCTTGGGTTTGGAGTAGCGAGTCTGGAAAATCACATAACAAGACGTCAGTCTAAGAATGGTTGATGAGATGATTTCCACAACTCTATGTCACATTGTCGACTTACTAAGGAAATATAAGAATCTTTGTTCGTTCACCAAATGGATGCAAACTTAAAGGCAAATGTGAAAGAATATGTCATTACAATCAGAGATAGCCACAATTTAATTGCTAATATCCACTCATAAGATGCCACAAGCAAACACAAATCGAGAACTCGAGAAAGCCTTCTCCTAATAATTTGGAGCTGGCTACATGTAACCCAAAGCTACCTAATGCAACCCCCCTTCTCTTTGTAATTTCAAACTGGACAATGTAAAACATGACACTACGCACCGCACGTGCTGAGTGAAAAGCTCCAACCATGACACCCTACATTCCTGAAAAGTATGCGTTCATATGCATCTGTCATCTAAGGTTGTTCTACATTAAAAACAATGGTTTCAACACAGAAATGCAACCAAACTAGATTTCTCAAAAGTTTGGAGCAGCTAGTTAGCCAAACCACACAGCAACCATCAATTCTGTGCCAATTTAGATGCCCTCCAAATAACCCCGAATAATTAGTGGATAGTGGACACCACTATCTGACTACACAAGGACATGCCTAACATGATCATGTTGGAAGTAAACTTCCAAAAGACTTGACAGACATGATCAACATGCTTAAACAGTAGAAACTCAACTGCCCCAGATGTGCCATTCGTTGCCCTTTTGCAAAACGTGTGGTGTGCAGCATAAGGTTAGCTTCATACAGTAGCATTCTGTCCCTAGAAATGAATTGGGTAAAAGCCAATCTAATACTCACTTTTGATGTGTAGAACCAACAACCATTAGTCCAGCAGTATCAGCTAGTTGGGCCAGTTCCCTGAGTGATTCGTCTATACCGAATGAATCCTGTATCTGACCTTTGCATGCAACGGCCACAAGATAAGCTTTCTCTTCAAAAACCTGAAAGTTATTATACAGTCCATATAATTCTTTGCCAGAAAAAAATAAATATTTGGAGTAAAAGACAAGAGCAAACACATGTACAATAAGATTAGGTCAGGCTCATGAATCTCAGAAGACAATGGCAGGACATTCTCTTTGGTACTTGGGTATACACTGGTAAAGGATAAAAAGAAGGCAGCATTATGGACTACGCCTAACCCAATGTGACCCTAGAAAATTCTGCAAAAATACACCACCGCTGCTCTTCCCTGCTACTAGATGTAAACCACACACACATACCAAACTCTTCTATAATCAAGGAGTTGTTTTCAACCTGCAATGGATCCCACAACCTAGCATGCTTTGTGTTCCAGTCTTGGCAGCAATAAAAAACAGAACACTGTCACTTGTGAGCCACAAAGTATTTTATAACTGCTTTGTTCAGGGCAGAAGAGGGTGGGCAATGGCGCAACGGTAAGGTTGCTCTATTGTGAACTAGAGTTTACAGTTCGAGTATCTGCGGGGTAAGGCTGCATCTAACCCTGTCCAAACCCCACATACTGAGTATGCCCTTTTTTGTTCAGGGCAGAAGTGAAACTCAACCCAACCCTCAAAAACTCAACCTATTCATCCATTCTCTACCTTTTACAGTTCAGGAAGTAAAAACATAGAAGGGATAACAGGAGTAAATGCTAAAGAAATGATTTCTTTTTCATATCTTTTCTCAATTATTCCTTTTCTTTTCTATCAATCTTTCTAGGAAAACAATTATACAAAAGGAGTACAAAAGACGATAAAAAAGAGCAACCTCTCTTCCATTTTGAATCTTGAACCTACTCTCATTGCTGTCCAGCTCATCTTCTTTCTTCTTCAAAGGCGATTTCGGAATTCTAGGAGTTTTTTCTTCAAATTCAGCCCCTGCGACTCCATTAACTACTACCTCGTGAACTTCTTCTTCCTTATCGGACTCAATCACGGGGTTTCGCAGTGAAACGGAGTCGTCGGGAGACAAAACTCCGATTCCCTCCTGAACAGCTCTGATATTGCAACTACAAGAATAATTCTTTACTCGTCTTCGCAGAGTGAAACGAAGAAATAGCCGACTAGGGTTTGAAATCCATGGACAATGTAGTTCAGGAATTAAAGGTGATGATGGTCTTACTAGTGGACCAAAGCTTGCGCTCATGATAAGAGTAGTTGGAGTTCGTTTCTTCAACCTGTCTTGTCCATAAAGCAACCCTGTGTCTCAGCTCAGCAACAGGAAGATAGCGAATTTCTTTGTGAATAAATTACACTGACAACCCCCATAGTTTATGATAATTACAAGAGATACCCTTATAGTTTTTATAATTTCCTGGGCTAAATTTATAGTTGGTTTAAGACTTAAGACTTACATTCTCATCAGATTAATTGATCTGAGCTTTGCAAATTTGGGATGGAGCCAAGCCTATCGAACTCTTTTTTTTAAACAAGCTTATAAAATTGTTCAAGCTTCCAACTGAGCAAAACTTGAGCTGAACCCGAGTAACTCGATTTTTTTACATATAAACAAGCTAAATTTTACAAACTCGAGATAAGAATAAAAAAAAAAAAAAGTCTAAAAAAATTGTTCAAGTTCAACTCATTTAAAAAATAAATCGAGTCAAAACAAACTGAACTTAAATATTTGCCCTAAAGAGCGATGGATCCCATTTTATTATTTTGTCACCTTCCATTTCAGTTTGAATGTGCTTTAAAAATTTATTGCACCCTGTGTATGGGATTTGGGCGGTGACGTTGGTGGGTCTCAATGAGGGTGGCTTTCAAACTTTGAAAACCTTCACAAAAATTTCCTTCTTACCTTGTTCTTGATTGCATTTGGTTTTATCCACAAATAAAAATTATGCATTGGTTATTGAAGACGAGATTTTGGAAATCTATCACATTTTTTTTTGTTACATGTGTACAGGTTTACGTCGACTACTCCATTGATAGTTTCACATGTTACTAGCAGTTTTTGACACCTTCTAAACCTGCATCAGTTCTTGTCATCCAAAACAAAATCAAAACTACACAACAGATAATTTCACTGAACCCTGACCCGATTGTCCGACCGGCCTGTCGGAAATTTGTTTCAGGTGCGACACATGCAGCCTAGCTATATCCCAGGTGAAGGACACAAAATGGCCCCCCCAAGTAATAGAGATAAGAGATACTAGTGAGCTTTACTTTGTTCTACATTGTTCCTGATATAACTTGGTTCCAAAAGCTTTCAATTCACTATATAGATCAAACAACCAAATGAAATTGCTCAAAAAGCATTGGTTACATATTAATATCTGATCCTTCCTATCACTTTTTTCACTCCTCTGCATTATCTGTGATGCCTTCCCTTGTAGAGTAGTGCTTGCTAACTACGGATTCGAATCAACCGATGAGTCTGCAAACTCTTCGTTATACATTTCTTCAATCATAGGCTTCCACAATCGAACTCGAGCATTAATGAACCAATTGGAAACCTGGAAAAAAAAAACATGAGGCACCTATTTTTTTTATTGAAATCGACGAAAACGAAATATATAAAGTTTGAATTCAGAGGGCAGAGAGAATTACTTGGTTCTTGGATAGGCCTGTCTGTGATGCCAACATAAGCTTCGCAGAATCATTTGGATAACTGTTAGAGAACCATCAATTAGCATTCAAAAAAATTGCAAAACATCCAAGGATCAAAACTTCGTTTAGTTCCCCCAAATGGCTGAATAATTTGGTTTTGGTGGAAATCGAAACAAATCACTGGGTGATATATAAGAAATTCGTATGTTCCAAAATGTTTCTACTTGTTTCATGATGTTTTGGCCTGTGTGAGGAATGTTTCTACTTATTTCGTGATGTTTTAGCCTATGTTTCAGAATGTTTCTGCATGTTTCATGATGTTTTGGTCTGTTTTCAGATATTTAGAGATATTTTCATTTTTGAGTTGGTCAAAACTATGCACCAAACAAAAGTTTAATCCTTGAGACTTTAGAGCATCACATCACCAATGTGGCTAAGTTAAGAAAATACCACTTACGGGTGGAGAAAATGTTCAAAAAGCCACGACCGAAGGATTGCAACAGAAGTGTCGGGCAATCCTCTGATAGGTCTCCATTGTTGCCGTGGGCTTTGGATCAGTGCAAGCTGCTGAAGAGATATTCGATTATGTCGTTTCTCTCGATCAAACAAACTAAGTTGTGACAAACCAGTGCTGATTTTTGGCATATCTTGCGAAAGTTCTCTTCTTGTTTCATTGATTTGAGAGAGAATTGCATCTCTTAAGCTGCAGAAATGTCTGGACATGGCTTGAAGTGCAAGAGCAGTGTAAGACTTGCCTGAAGTTACACCTGCTATCACTTCAAATGAACTAACCAATTCTTCAATGTGATGATGGTAGTGCTCATATCTTCTCTCAACCTGAAAGTTCCACAGAAATACCCCGAAAACGTAATGAAATTCTGAATCTATCAAATTCCCGCATTCTTATATAACTGTCTCAACATCTGAAGTATCCGTTAACAGGATATGAAACTCAATATTGATCTGAAACTTGAAGGGTTGCTCCATAGGCAATTAAATTTGAGAAAAAAGAATAAGCCGAACCAGATATACAAAACCAAACACTACTTTAAAAGCGATAAAAGCGAAAAAAAGAGCATTGCCAAAAGGTACCAATTCAATGCTATTTTTGACTCACCTCTTCCAACAAGGCAAAAAGCTTTGCAAGTTTAACATGAAGTTCATGATTCTCAGCAGACAATCCACTGTTGCATAACTCTCCTTTAAGTTGAGAACTTAATCCCAGTGAGCCTCTTTTGCTGTTAGGAGATAAGTTTCTGATATATTTCTCATTGCTTATGTCAATGGCTTTCCCACCAATGTTAACCGATTCTTCCAGAAGTGATTGAACTGGTTTCAGAAATTTTGAATTGCCAACGGAAATAGCTAGAGATTCTGTTCCATAAGAGGTGGAAGATGAAGCAAAAGCACTACCTGTGGGAACTATGAGACTTGAATTGGAGGGTCTCTGCCCGAAATGGACCGAGGGAACGAGCATACGAGAACCAAGGGACAATGAGAGCCTTTGGGTTTGTTGGTTATGTTCATTCATGAAGTGTCTACCATGGTTGATCTCAGATGCCTCTGCCATTGGAGGAGCATGAACAAGGTCTATGGATCCAGACACCCTTTCTTGAAGAGAATGAATGGTGGGCAACACACTAAGAGACTGAGGATATTCACTACTGCCTCTTAAGTCAGTTCCATAAGGATCAAAATGTTGGATTTGAAATTGGTTTTCACTAGTAAGTGACTCTGAAATCATGAATTGGTGAAAAATACTCGAGTTTGGATTTGGGGAAGAGTCTTGTGAAACCATACTAAAAGAAATGAAAACTAACTATATGGTCAATGATTTGGGGCAACCATTGTTAAGTCGTCTTTGCGGCGATTTTAGTGAGAACAACTGAATAGTGCATCTAATACTTCATTTTCCGGGACCAGCGGCTCCTTCTTTCTTCCTTCCAATTGGTAAGAAAGCGGTTTTTCCCTCAGGTTCCTCCCTGACCCTAGATGGAATGAGAAATGCTTAAGAAAAAAGCACCCTCGAAGCTGTAACTCTAACTTGTGGGTAGCAGATAATTAAACCATGCTCTTGTCAAAGCAAAGGAGCAATAGAACTCGAGTGCTATTAATAACAAGTGGCAAGTTTCTAAGAGAGTTCAGGAACTAGTATAAACAGAGGCACAAATGAGTTGTTGGAGGAAAGGAACACCATTCAAAATATGGCCCACAACAATGAATTTGAAAATCTGCAAGAATCTTCACCAAAATCAACTGAAGAAAAAGAACAAGAAGAGATTTTGGAGTTACTAGGCAGAAGGACCATAGAGAAATCAAGGCTTTTTGGTCCTTATATTAATGGAAGACACTTTGGACAAACAAGAAATAGCAATAATAGATTGCAAGTAAACCTGAGATAATGAACCCTTTGAATATGATCAGGAAACTATCTCAGTCCACAGGAAAGAGAAAGATATGGATGGAACTAGAGGTGTTTAATAACTTCAATATACATGTGTGTGTGTGTGTGTGTATCAGGAGAGCTGCTCATCTTTTATTAACTCTTTGCCAACTCAACTTCAAAACCCTTGCTCAAAAAAAGAAAACTTCAAACCCTGCTAGGAAACTACATTCATAGAGTTAGCAAAGCAAGACAAACAGGCAAATTTGATAATGTTCATTCAAAGAAGAAAGTAAAGATTCTCTCTGTCTCTCTCTCTCTCTCTGTCTCTCTCACAAGGCCTGCATGGACATATAAGCATCTGAAAGCTGAAAAACCTAGAAACATAGACCTCTGCAAGCTCTTCAGACAAGCGGAGCTAATTAACCAAGTGAAAACGCTGAAAGTGAAAGGAAAAGATGGTCCCCGTCTTCCCTCACTACAAAACAACAACCAAAAGCATCACTCCTTCAGCTTTAATGCCTACTGTTGCATGTCTTTGGGACACTCAAAAAGTAAAAGTACTTTCAACTCTCTCTCTCTATGCTCACAGTGGAAAGAACCCTATGTGGTAAATTGTTCTGCTGAATGAGTTTCTGACATATATAGAAAGACAGGGAAAAGTAGGATATCTTTTGCACACTCCCAGTTTTAAGATTGTCTGCTTGTGAGTCTGTGACCATAGAGGAATATCTAACTTTTCCTGTTACGTGTTGTTATAATGCATAGAGATATTGAAAGGACACTGAGAATGCAATCTTTCAAGGGAAAGAATATAGATCATAACAAATGGGTTCTTCTGCTAATGAATGAGAGGGGAGGGAGGGAGGTGAACTGATGAAATTTTACTGATTCTGGTTGTGTTTAGGGAGGTAACCACTGCAGTAACTCAAAGTTATAACATTCAAAGGTGAATCGTAAGGATCTAAATTAGAACTTGAAAGGGTGTAATCGATCATAAAATTCTATAATCAATCATGAAACATACATTTTTTAAAGGTTAAGTTATGATTAATTAAAATTATTCTAGATTAATCATTATATTAATATCGAATTAAATCTTTCAGTACGACAGTCATTTCTGTTTGGAGAGGGGTCTGTGCATTGCTTTGGAGTGCTGATGAGATTGATGGATTCTGGGAGTTTTGGGGTTCCTTTGGATACTTACAGTAATGATTACTATTTTTGTTCCTTTACCCCCCTGTAGTTTTCAATCTCTGATTCAGAAGTTTGTTGTTTAATAAAACCTCATGGTCCACCCACTGATTAAAGTGTATGCACAATTTGCAGAGTTCCAGTACATTTTACAGTAGGAGGAAGTATCAAAATTTTGGTTCGGTGCATAATTTTGGTGAGGTTGAGAACGAAAATATTTTAGTAATGTTTCAGAAATATTTTGAAAACAAGATAGTCACAAAAAAAAATCTGAAAATTTATTTCCGCAGCATTGGTCGAAACATAGGTCAAAACAGTTTGAAACCTACTGAAACATCTCGAAATGATTAAGTAGAAACACAAACTGGGATAAGCAGTACAAAGGCAAGTCATTTAACTATACAATCCAGGATTAGTCCATACCTCTATGAATGTATATTGAAAATTTCTAAGAAACTTGGGAACGGACGTGACGTGTAAGACTTCAAACCTACTAATTAAAGGAGCTTTGGTGCAATTGTAAACATCTATATACTAATAATACAAGTACTTTAGTATGAAAAATGTTTAATTTACTATTTTATCATTATAAAGAATAAAAAATATCACTTTATCCTTCCACACTTAATATCTAAATTACCATCATATTCTTGTACATTTTAAATCTCTAAATTACATCTAAAATTATTTATAATTATATATTTTCTATGTATAAATGTTAATTTTTATAAAACTTTTTGATTGATTATATTACTCTTAAAAAATATATGTATCATTATAAGTTTTAACAAAATATTAAAAAAAAACTTTCAAAAATTCCATCAATATGATATTATTCACCTCATTTATAAAAAAATTATTATGACAACATATGTATTTTTTTTTCATCAAAATGTATAACCATGTATGTATATTTTATTTTGTCATAAAAAATGTTTAACCCTTTCATTTTTTTTTAAAAAATAATGTATATATAGTTTTACATAATTTTTTAGTCACAGTAAACTTTTTATATTGTATTAAGATTTTATGCGAAAACTTGAATTATTTTTAAATTTTAATATGTTTTATAATATATATTATATTGTATATTAAAGTTTATCCCAATTTACCTAGATAATCCTAAATACAGTAAGGTTTCAATATGATTGGTATATTGATAATTATTTTTATTTTATTCAATTATTTATAAGTGGAATCTTAATCAAATTAATTTTTTAATAAATTCTAATTTTAATATGCTCTATTTTGTATTTATAAATGTCAATTTTTATGAAATTTTTTGATTGATTATATTACTCTTAAAAATATATGCATTATTATAAGTTTTAAAATATTCAAATAAAACCTTCAAAAACTCCATCAATATAATATTACTCATTTCATTTATAAAGATAATATTATGATTGCATATGTATATTTTATTTTTTATCAAAATATTTAACCATTTTATTTTTAAGATAAAAATTCTATATATATAGTTTTATATGATTTTTTAGTCACAATAAATTTTTTAAAATATGTTAAGATTTTATATGAAAGCTTGAATTTTTAAAAAAAATTAATCTGTTTTATAATATATATTATGATGCTATATATTAAATTTTATCTCAATTGACCTAACTAATCCTAAATACAATAAGAGTTCGAATACGATTGGTATATTAATAATTATTTTTTATTTTATTTAATGATTTATAAGTGGGATCTTAATTAAATCAATTTTAAAAAATTTAATTTTCAACATCACTAAAAAATCACTTTCAATTACAAACTTATAGAAAAAATTAAAATTTTAATTATTTATTTTCTTTTTTTCTTTATCATTTTTCTTAAAGTTAGAACAACAAATCTTGAAATTTTCAAAAGAGCAATGCTATTGGGACCTAATTTACTGACCTAATTTGCTGACCTAATTCACTATGACCTTTGGATTGACTGTGGGCTCCATCAAACATTGGAACTTGGTGTTAATCAAATGGTTCCAATGAAGCCACGTCATTAGGTCAACAAATTATGTTAGTTTTTTAGGTCCAAATAGCATTTTCCTTTTCAAAAATTCTATAGTGGAGCATAAGAAGTGGCAATCTTAACTCATTACCCATTAACCTGTCCAACCCATCCATAAATAAATAGGTTAGGTACCTATATTAATTAATATGAGTTTTAAATGGGATGGATAATATGATTTATTTTAAATAAGTGGGTTAGTATAGATTACAAATGGGTACCCATTGAGTTAAGTATTATCTTTTTATTAAATAACACAAGTAATAAAAATAAATAAATATACTAATATACCAAAAAATACACACACTATTACACCAAAAAATACACACATATATAATAATACACCAAAATATACACACACTAGTGCACTAAAAACACACACTAGTACACCACGAATGACCCACGGGTTGGTCCACAATCCGTGGGTCTACCCATAACCCATGACCCATAATTCATGGACCACCTCATGACCCATGAGTCAACCCATGACCCAATGGTAACCCATAACTCATGGTCGACCCAAGGACCAACCATTATGTGTGTATTTTTTTTATTAAATGTGTTTTAATTTTTATTTTAGTAAATGTGTGTATATTTTTGGTGTATTAGTGTGTGTTTTAGTGTATTAGTGTGTATATTTTTAGTGTAATAATTTGTATGTATTTTGGTGTATTAGTATGTGTATATTTGTATTTTAGAGCATTATTAATGTGTGTGTGTGTTTTGGTGTACTAATATGTTTATTAAGAATTTTAATTACTTTATGGGTTAATTAGTTTAACCCAATCCATTATAAACCTAACTCATTATAGCCCATTTACTAGGTGAGTGAAAAATGGATTGGATTTATTTTAGTTCAATCCAATTTAACCCAATCCATAACCAACCCAACCCACCCATTTGCCACCCCTAAGCATAAGCGATGAAAAAAAAAAGGTTGATAAATTTGAGATGATATTTAATTCAAGTACATATATACAAAATATTTATTTATTAATTTTTTTAAAAAAAGTTAGTCATATGCAACGCCCGTGGTGCATTACTAGTGACAAGAAAAGAGATGACGGAACTTATACACACTTATAAACAAGAAGATAGAAATAACGCCCATGACAATGAAAGAAAATTAGTCAAAGAATATGAGAGTAAGTGGACAATTTTACTTATCCATAAACTAGAATTTTAATGTCATCTTATCATATTACAATAACCTAAGCTTCTTCCCACAAATTATTTACTATACACGAATGGAAATCACACCTATAAGTATTCACACCGCCTTCGATCACTTTTTATCAGCATACAAGCAAAACAAATGATACAAAAACTAAAAGGTCGAGTAAAAAGATGTCTTTCTTTCTCTCTATCCGTCTCCCTCTCTCTTTATACAGACTTTATTTTCATCCAGTATGTTGCATAGAAGCACTCTTATCATGCCACAAAATCATATAGCAGGTGGGAGTTGTCATCCATAGTAGGCCTTTTGTCACCTGGCAGTTTCATTACTCCACAATCTCTTGTTCTGCACTCCTTTATTCCTACGTCAAGGATAAAATCAGGCTTATAGTCAGCAGCTGAAGATGTTACCCGCACTTGCAATTCTTCCTCCATATGCTCAGTAGCCCATGACTCTTCTTTTGCTTTGGCTGCTTGTTCTGGTGAAGATTTAGCGTCGGCCTCGGAATCACCAAACTCCTCTTTGTACATCTCTTCAATCATCGGTTTCCAAAGACGCACCCTTGCATTTATAAACCAGTTTGCAACCTGATCAAAGTGCGAGTTTAACAAGTTACCACATGACCAGAATGAAAAACAAGATCCATTTGTGCATAATTCATAACATCACTGCTAGAAATTCTAAAGCATTCATTAAGAAATTTCTGGCGGAATCATTTAAAAAGTTTCAAGTTAGTGGGAAGCACTTGCATCAAGGAGAGTCACAGTTAATAGTGTCCTGAAAATTGTACCTGGTTTCTGGTCAGTCCCGTCTGCCTTGCAAGCATGATTTTCTCCGAATCTTTGGGGTAACTGATGAAACACGCAAATCAGATTTATTAGGACTGAAGTGCACTGGTAATTGGAAGTACAAATGGGAAAGAAGATTTCCAAACACTTACGGATGAAGGAAATGCTCAAAAAGCCAAGCACGAAGGATGGAAACGGAGCTATCAGGCAATCCTCTTTGTGGCCTCCAAGAATATCGCATCATACCTATCTGCTGAAGGGCCCTTCGTTGCCTGAGCTGTTGGTCCACATACCGGAGTCGAGATAATCCTCCTCCTTGGCTATTTGATGTAGCATCTACCTCCCCCAATCTTTGCCGAGTCACTCGAATCTGCTGATTGAGTGCATCACGCACACAGCGGAACTGTCGGGAAATTGTTTGGAGTGCAAGCGCTGTATATGGTTTAGCAGCTCCAAACCCAGCCACCATTTCAAATGATGATACCACAGTTTGCATCTGATGGTAATACTGATTGTATCTTCTATCAACCTACAACAAGAACATGATCACAGAGAATCCTTTGCAATAACTGCAGTCCACAGAAACACACAAAATACAAACGCACGCACATACACAGGACAAGGGTAAAAGGGAACCACAAGAACTGGTCGAGTTATAATAAAAGTTGTTCGCAAAGAAAAACTACAGTTAACAACTTTCAAAACCCTAAGAGAAATAAATGCAGGCTGCCCAGAAAATAAGAAATGCCATGGTTGTATAATGCAATAATTGATAAGCTTTAGGTTGACGGATATAAGCTCCTCATAGAGATCACGTAATTCTACACATTTTACACAAACGCCTGGATGTATGTATGGACACATGGTCTTTAGAAACTTCCGCTATGATACAAATGATGTCAACCTGGACACAAACTGAAAATTTGCACCTGTTAAAGTTCAGAATGTAGACTTCATCTAAATGGAGATAGTTGCTTGTTACTTAGATTTGGATAACAGTGTATGGTGTGCAAATTTTAGTAAATCTTGAAACCCAAACTTGCTATTGATTGGCTAAATTGTAATAGTACCAAACTGTCCGACGAAAGTCATTCAAGTAATCATCAAAGGAAACATATTTTCAATGAGGGTAAACAAGGTAAGTTGGCCGAATTGCAACTAATTATAGGGTGAAACTATTCAAATATCTTCTTCTATAAAAGAGAAGATTTTCTTTCAAAAAAAATTTCAAAGTGTTCAACTTACAGGTTATAGGGCTGTCTGTCAGTACCTAATCGAAGCCAGAACACGATAGGTAATGGGGCTAGGGCTTACCTCGTCCAACATGGACAAAAGTTTGGTCACCGTGCTCAGCAAATCCTGTTGTTCGGTAGGTGAATGTCCATGAGACGAATTGGTAGTTGATGTCTGAGGGTTAGATGACATTACATTCACTAGGGGAAGCAAAGAGCAAGATTTAGATGTATCATCAGTCTCTTTGGAGCCATCCAAACCAAACTTATGGAATTTGTGAGGTTTTTCTGATTCAGGCTGCTTCAGAGCTTTCTGAACATTAAGCACTTCATCAAGCAATTGCTGTGCAGCCTTGAGATATTCAGAGTTCAAAACTGCACATGGAACACTTGATCGTTCATACAGATGATCAGAATACATATCTTTGGTGCTTACTGAAGATAGAGGGTTGTTCAAGGCCCCAACTTTGGTTGCACAGCGCATACCTCCAGAAAAATCAAGGCAATCTTCCCCTGTATCCGAAACATGAGAACTCAAAAAGGAAGAAAGACCAGGACAGGTAAACTGGTCTTGAATTGAAGGTACATGACCTGCAGATGATATCTGCGTGCCCAAGGTGAGAGATAACTCTTGAAAATGCATATTTTGTTCACGATCTAACATTCCAAGTGTTCTTGAAACCATCTGGTAACCCTGCGAGACACAGTTATCAATCGAAACACCTGTTGTAATGTTTGCATTCCCACCAATCAACTGCATACTTCCAGGATCCCCTTCTTGTGTACTGAACACCATTTCATTCCTGCTTCCACCCGAAGGAATCCCCAGATAATTCCCGGACAACATCTCCTCATGGGATGCAGCAGTAGAAGCTAGGTGGAGATCCATTTTGTTACCAGGCAGATGAAGTGATTCATGGTATGCAGCAAGTTTTTGGTCTTGCAAGTATAAGGATGGCAAGACGTCTCTTTGATTGCTTAAACTCTGATAGTAGGTAGCCATCTTTCCCTTCCTCTGTTTCAGAGGCTGCAGGTCAGAGAGCCGCGAGTGAATTTCAAAGCATTACCAGTGTTTCTCTGTGATGGGTGATCCTGTGAATTCAGGGAAAGAAATTTTGGTTATTATCTTAATCTTCTAAACAATTCACAAAATGTGTTTGCTATCCTGACTAAAAACATCAGAATTAATTATAAAAGTAGGGAAATTGGTTTACTTTGGTTAGCATTTTAGAAGTAACTTTTCATTCTCTCTCTAGAGAACCGTTCAAGATGCTTAAATTTCAGTAAGATAATGCTCATAAGTACCAGTAAACTTGAACAATAAAACCTGTCACTCCGATCATGAATAGAACAACTAATGGATGCACCTTTGAGGTGTCGCAGATAAAAACAACAAGATCTTCCGATTTCTAATTGTTGTAGGTACAGATAATTTAATTTAGTGACACAAAACAATGATCCAGGAATTTTTAGACCAATTTTCAGGGAGATTATGACCATCATGATGTAGCTCACACACTAATACTCGAATCAAAAGCACCTTTTAAGTCCTTTATAGGCTCAAATTTTCATGAATTCTACAACATAGTAGCATGGTAAACAATAATCCATTAAACTAACCAAGAGAGAGAGAGAGAGAGTTAATCAACAAGTTCAGTTCCCATCAAACATTACAAGAACATTAGTCAAAACACATCACCAAGTGCTCAAATATCATAATCCGAGAACCAGAAAGGAAAGTTTCCCCTTCTAAAGCACCTTTTTCTATTGGTCTCCTGTGATCATAAGCAGCATCATCATGTAGTTCATGGATGAATGCTAAAGCCCGAAATTTGGAGCTCTATCAACTACCAAACTTTCTTTATAACACATCACATCATCACTAGCAGAATGGATAAACAAAGAGAAGGCAAAAGGGAAAGAAGTGAAAAGTACCTGAAAACCTCAGGAAAAGAATGATTTGCAGTGGAACCCTCTATCGGGCAACAGAGAGAGAGAGAGAGAGAGAGAGAGAGAGAGAAGATGGTTGAAAACCGAACCCAATTGGCTTAAATCATGTCTTTCCCAAACGGAGCTAAAAATGATCCCAAGAGATCCCAAATCCACCTTCCTTTATCATTGAACAATGACACCAACAATAATATATTCAAACAACTACCATAATTAATTAAACATAAACCCAAGAATGACCAACCACAATCTTCCATCTTTCAAACTAAAAATACCATACCCTTTATCAATCATTCCACCTTTCTCACGTGGGGACAGTAAGTACAAACCCAAAAGAACCAAGAAGGTTCTTCAATACCCAAAATTGGAAGGTGGTTGTCTGGACATTAGCAGTGGACGAGGCTCCTGCTATTGCGTGTTAGGAAAAATGGAAAAACTGTTTTCGCAATTCGAATTCATGATCTCTAGATCACAAGATTACAATAGAATAATATTACCATTGCGCTAAAGCCCGGCCAAAAATTGGAACGTGGTTACCTCCGTGCTGCTATTTCTTATTGTGGTTGCCAAGTGTTTGCTTGAGGGCAGGGTTTTCCAACGCTAACCACCAGTTGGTGGACCTAAACCCTCTTCTCAAACCTCCATTGAAAGGCATTTTTTTCTCCCTGGTTGTAACTGTAGATATAACTTGGTTGGGTGGTGCAATGAACTTAGCTGTATGTATAATATTTTATAATGTTTGGGAGTAGGTGAGAGTGAGACAAATTTACACGTTTCAGACGTGTGTCTGTTGGTTTTTTTTCTGGCGAATCTTTCACGCCTTGGCGGCTACCAACGGCCAGGGTAACTACATCCTAAGTATAACGTATTGGAATATACAAAAAATATCAATATACATTGTTAATATTATCTTTTTGCTCTTTTTATCGCAATATATATATATATATAGTGAAGAGAAGTCAATCATTGATGAAGAATTAAAGGCCATAAGTTCTTACTTTATCTTTTTTTACAAAAAAAAAAATGGGAGAAGTCCATCTAGCAAGAAGAAAAAGGCCATAAGTTTTTCTAATAAACAAAAACGGTCATTTTCAGACTTAACGATTGTGACGTTAATTAAAGATATTTGTAATTCTTACAAACTAAAAGTATCAATAACTAAGACGACTTTGTGAGATTCAAATCTAAAACGTTAACATTATAAATAACTAGAACATTACTCATAACATCACATGAAGGTGCATAACGCCAAAAAATAGTAAACGAAAAACCCGCCACCATGAATTATAGGTGAAGTGAAATCATGTAAAGGTTTTACTCTCATTCTTAATTAAAACAAAGTGATATAAGATGCATTTAAACTGCAATGTTGGTATTTATTCCTATATTAAGAATAAGTGAAAAGTCTAAAAACACCAATCTCTTCAACATGAATAAAGTTCATTTTATTCATAGCTGCAATCAAGTACATAGTGAAGAGTGAGCAAAAGTGCACAGAAACGAGCTGATCATCTAAACATATCACAGATTTACAACTTGTGCCTTCACAAATCTAGTTTGCTCATTTGGGGCACTGCATAAAATTCAGATTTCAGCTGCGGGCATTCTGAAGTAGCCTCAACACACATGGAAGGAGCATTGTCTATCGCCGTGGCTCCAGATATGGCACTACGTTGACATCCAAAGCATTAAACAATGACACAAATATAAGCTTAGCCCTGCCTTCCCTGTTCAAGCAACATCCAAAGAGATCAATGATAATAAAATTTACATGAAGAGATACATCCCAAGCTATCACTTACAATGAACCAGTAAAAGCAGTTAGCACTTCAAGCCATGATTGGAGCATGATCTTCATCAACTGACATCATCCTCCGCTTCATGTTGCTTCCGAAATTTGTTCAGTGCAAGAGAATATACTGCTTTTCTTTTCATAGACGTTCCAGCCGCTACCAATTTGACCGCCTATATGCACATAAATGTTGTTATGACTGCCAAGTAGTCATGCCCTCAACGCTTATACTTTTGAATCACAGAAGAGCATAAGACATAGGAAGCCCTACCATTGCCATAGAAATATATCCAAGCTACAAATTTGCTTTTGAAAAGCCTAGCCCACTACATAACTATTCATTGGCTAAATACTTTCATCAGGCGCTCCGTTGTCTATCATTCTGGATATTAGACAACATTATTGTTGATACTCTGTTGCACCGTAATTGTTTCTATCCACAGCATTTTAGAAAAACTCATATCTTTTTTTTCCGAAGAAATAAGGGCAAGTTAACACAAAATCAAATGCGCACATTTTGTAACACTTTCCATTGTTTGACGTCAGCTTCAGAGTTGGGATCAACATAGAATAAAATAAATATTCATCGCTATCAATTAGCTTTCCCTACTCTCAAGTTGTTCTGGAACTATACCACATTACCACCCAATACAAAGCACTGCTTAATTTTGTATCAACCATTTACAATGTATGATTCATCAAGAATAAAGTGAAAAATGATAAAAGAAACTCTGTTAAAAGGATAAATCCATTACCGTGGAAAGACTATGCCCTTTGGAGATCAACTCTCTCAATTCGTTCTCTAGCTGAGACTCTGATGGAGTTTCATCTGTGCAAATTGACTTTCCTTCAATCAATAATGTAATTTCTCCTTTTGGCTGGTGTGTTGAGAATGCTTCTTTTGCTTCCTCAAGCGTACCCCGCCAAAACTGGAAAGGCATCATCGTTCATGTTAGTGAATAAGGAATCATTTTAGTACAACCCCACTGATATGCTGATATCACAAGCAATGTCTTCAATTACAGGTTCATGAAATTCCACAATCACCGGAATCAATTTTCTAAAAGAGTAATAAACCACACTGACAAGAGTATAAGAAACGTACCTCTTCATGAATTTTGGTCATCTCTCGGGCAATGACACATTGCCTACAATGAATGCAGGTAAAATGTTAGGAATTGTATGAGTTTTACTTGGTGAAATTTCTTCTCTCCTAATAGTAAATTAAATATCTACGCCAATCAGCTTCTGCATCCAAGGCAGAGTTTTCATGCCAACCACTAGTGTATATAATGAGTACAGGGTATAAACTTCATCGTCGTGAAATGCTGGTTCAGTTGGTAGAAATCTATGTCAACTTACTCTTTTTTAAAGGAGGAAAATCATCTAATTCAATTCAAAGTGACACAGAGACGTGAAGAAATCCCGAAATAGTGGACAGAAGATCTGGAAAAGAAAAGGAATGGACGTAAATAAGTTGAGGGATATTACGAACCAACACAGAGAAAACAATTGTCAAAATACCATTTTATTAAAAAGACCAAGTCAACCAAAAAAAGAAAAAGAGAAAACAATTGTCTACATAACAATGCATTTTGGATTTTATGAACCGAATACAAATTTATAGCCTACACCTTTTGTGATGCTACTCGACCGACAAAGAAAACAATGAACTAGAATAAGTTCTAGAAGCCAATTTAACAGGAAAGTTAAAACCAATACCAAAGAAAAATGTTAAAAGAACCTCCCCAATGCACTTTTGCACACAACTGACATTCTATTATGATACTAAAGATACGAGATTCATACTCTGGCAATAAATTACCTAGTTTCACCAAAAAGTAAAGAACTTTCTTCAAGAAATCGACAAAGCTTGTGCGGAGGAACAAAGAAGATCTGCGGGGCTGCTTCATTTGCAGAAACAATCAGCCTCTCTCTTCTTGATCCTGCATTTTTAGGGAGAAACCCAACTGCACAAAAACATATCTGATTCAGTACCTTATTGAGACTTTTTTTTTGTGAAAGTGTATCAGACCTAGTATGAGTATCAATTCATGAGCAACTTACCAAATGTAAATTCATTGATAGTCAAACCCGAGGCCGAAAGAGCAGCTACCAAAGCAGAAGGCCCAGGGATGGGAATTACAGGTATATTTTCATTCACACATATTTTTGCCTACATCAAGATTCCAAAATCAGTTTTTTTTTTTTTAGATTCCAAAATCAGTAAATTAAGCACACAACAAATAAAATGCAATGGCTAAATTAAACTATATCCCTTAGCTAACAGAAAATGCATAATACATAATAATCCACAACCATGCACACATTACTGTGCAAGCACAGAATGTTGTAAACGAAAATTCAGAAGCAATTCACATATGAACCTAGGGAAGCTATTAATTGCTTAAATTACTTCTTCTAGATTGTTTGCAATTGCATGTAAACACCATAGTATAGGGAGGGAACAGTATGTTTCACAATCATGAGGGTATATAATGCTCTCACCAATTCCATACCAGGATCACTGATGCCTGGTGTACCTGCATCACTGATCAGTGCCACGATTTCACCATCCTGCAACCTCTTTAATACTGCATGTTCTCTCTGAGCCTCGTTGAATTTATGATAACTCAGCTGAAAATCTAAAGCATACAATTAGGAAAAACAAAAAAGCAAGAAACCATTGCTGAAACGCAGGAATAGAAGCCACAAAAATTCTTACAAGCGGAGTTTTAATATTGTAATGCCGAAGCAACTTCGCCGAATGCCTTGTGTCTTCTGAAAGTATCACATCAGCTGATCTCAAGACACGCAGAGCTCTGCATTCATGAGTGATTTACCGAAAAATTGAGCTTATGTTACTGGTAGAAGTCATGCCATTCAAGAATAGAAACAAAAAGAGAATAATAAATGATAACCACACATGTGAAAATTCAATTATTTTTTGTATTCACCACGTTTTCCTACCTTAAAGTTATATCCTCAAGATTCCCAATTGGTGTTCCTACGAGATACAAACCAGGTTTCAAAGGTCCCTGCAATATCAAACACGCAATAACGACGTAAAATTCCCATTGATAATATGCTAAAATGCTGTCAAAAGTCGCAGTCTATGAATAAATTTCCCTAAATTTTCATCTTTTCGTCTCATTCATTCGTCCATTCATTGTGTACATCACAAAGCCACCAAACCACATAAAGAGCAGTTAAAGATCAAATAGTTACAGACAAAATTACAGAGGAATCCAAGTGATGTAATAGAGAGTTGAGTTCACAATAATCTTGAAAAATTCCCAAAACCCTACGTAAGCTTTAGATAATCTTACTTGTTTTGAGGGTTCTTGGGGGTATAGGTTGGTGGGTTCGGTGGAGCTATGAGGACTGGAACAGAAGGACAGCGTGAAACTTTTGGGGCAAAGGGTCAAAGGCAGAGACAGTGAACTGAAAAATGTTATCTTCGTCTGGGTGAGAATGGTGTTTGGACGTCTGCACCGCCATGGGAGTGTAGCGGAGATTGAAGCTATCGCCATTGATATTGAATGTGAGCGGCGTACCAACATCGTTCCCTCTCGATTTGTTCGTCTCTCACTTTGTTGAGTACTTGGACAAATAATCGACTCAACCTCCGGTTGAAAGTCGGATCGGGTTGGATTGAAAGTCGGATTCGGGTTGAATTAGAATCGAAAATGTTAGAGTTAATTATTTATTTGGTCTCTAAATTATATCATCTATGTCTAGGGCTGTTAATCAAGCCAAGTTTGAACGCTATTTTAAGCTCGTTTAAGAGTAAATAGTTAAATGAGCCGGTTCGTTTATGTATAAATTAAGCTCGATAAAGGCTCGACAAGGGCTCGATTAACACCCCTATCTATGTCAATCAATCTCTAAATTCCGTTTTATCTTAATTCAGTCCCTAGACTATTGCGTCAGTTAGTACGCATTTCCATTTCTCTCGTGCATAGTGCATAACCTCTAAACTATACCCTAATCCCAACTCATGTGATGTATACATGAAAATTTTTGTTTAAGCTAATCACAAATTTAAATAGAAGAGTCATATTAACACAAATGGTATAATTTAAAAATTAAATTAACACAAAAATATAATTTAGAGACTTAATTTACACAAATAACATTGTTCAAAGGCTAAATTAATAATTAAAATTTATAACTTGATTGAACCTGAATTGATCCTTTAATCAGTTTAATCCCTCCAAATTGCACTCCTAATTCACATAGAAACTTTAGAAATATCTACTTAATTACTGTTATCGTGCACCTTTTGCAAAATTTACCCAAAATCACACTGAATTAACAAATTGTCAACTCCATCGATCACTAAAACTCATAACCACCCTCCCATGTAATACATAATTACCTCAATGATGGGAAATGAACCATAATTTATTATTTTTATTATATTCTTATTAGATTGTTATACTCAATATTTACTCGCTGAGAGGATAATGTTGTGAGTGAAAAAAAAAATTAAGGATAAATTTTATACTATTGAATCAATTTTGACCGTTATTGCACTTTTATAAGTTGAGAATTCAACTTATTAGCTATAATATTGGATAGATTATGGAGAAATTCACTTATACACAGAGCCTCATTTGAATCTAGAAAATCTATCATCAAGAAAAATTCAAAAAAATATAGCATAAGGGATTGAAATCAGCCAATGTAGAGGGCTTCCCATCCTCAACCAAAGCAGCATAATACCCTATCAGCCCAAGGCATAATATTCAATAGAAGATGCATCAAAACATTACTGACTCATCGCACAATCAAAACCATGGTTAAATGGCTGACAGGTTAAATTACTACACAACTTACACACACCACTGACCAATGATGTTCTCACCTTATGTTATATATACAACCTTAATGATAAGTAACTTGGCTTAAACCAGGAAAAGTTGCAACAACACACAGCAAAAACAGGATGAGAATAGGAAAGTTGATTTGCTGCCTTATAGCGGCTTTTATGTACTTGTCTCATGACCCACAGTAGTTAAAAGTGTTTCAAATGTGAAATTTTTCTTGTTTTTCCTGCTATTTTTCGAAGTAAAGACATATTTTCCTTGACACAAATGCGCCCACACGGACAACATGATGTTACATCCCCCACGTGACAATGATCCAATTTCATTATTACACTTTATCGTCATGGAACCACCATCTCGTCTCCTTCGGGGATCTGCCATTCCTACAGTTCTTTACGTATCGATCGTTGTCTGCCGGACGTTGCTGTGCACACATGAAAAAAAAATGGTAAGAGCGTTGTACACCGACTCACTCAAATGCACAGACACATAAGCATATGCACGTATGCATACACACATTCACAGAGAAGAGGGGAGAGGTGGTGTTAAATAGTAAATTTTAGCAACATAAAACCTTAACAGTGGAGCTTGATAACATGGAGAGAATACTGATGCAGATGGAACTGACTGTCATGGCTGGGGACCAAGAATCATACAAGATATCTGTAAAGGTAGACAGGAGATAACCATATCAGAAATTTAAGCCGACATATTGTAAATACATTCGTGAGATAGAATGAAATAAAACATGGAAACCGAGAGTGTTCTTCTTCATATTTTTATTTTTCTCCAATTTGCAACTGTCCAAAAACATTGTTATGAAGTGCATAGTTAGAGAGAAACAAGTGCAATAATAACCACTGTAGGCAGAAGCAGAGACTGGATCACAACAGACAGGAACTAAGCAATCTTTTTCTTGTTTTGTGTTCATTGTGCTAAGGTTTTTACTTTTTAGTTTGGGTGTGCAACTACATATCCATGTCTTAGTTTGTGTGGGTGTTCTGCTTGATAGTTCAAAACATATCCCAATCACACTACTCACACCTAAAACCTTGCAAGGTTTCTTCAACATTATCTCCTCCCAAGGCACCCCATTGTAACCTCAGCCAAATAGAGTATTTACTATTTCTCCAAAAATTAAGGGCTTAGAAATTCTTCTTCCCTCCTATACTCGTACATTTGAAAAGTCCCATTTTTTGTTCGCTTTTTAAGTATCACTTAGATAGTACAATCTACATTTGGTCAGGCATATAAATGAAATTATATGCACATTCAATCAGACATTGAAAATGAAATCTCATCAGACTACAACTTGCTTGGTTTAACAAGTACAAAACAAAGTTGACATAAAAAAGGAAAACAAACAAAAGAAAAAGGAAAAAGAAAGTAGGCAGCGAAGTGCGTGAGGCTGGCCTTCGCAGAAATATCATACCTTACATTAGGGAACAATACCTCCAAACAACATTTATAGGGAACTAAAGAATTTGTCAGTTAAACTACATAATCGATGGAATGTCAGAAAATCAAAGAAAGTTAATATTACCTGTCAATCCAAATGAAACTTAACAAAAATAGCATTACTCTCAGATATTCCCTTTTCTTTTGTCAAAATCCCACTTGGAAGACATATACTTCAGTGAAGGAACAATTGAGGCTGAATTCAAGGCTGGAGCACTACTCACAGACAGAGTGTGTGATTTATTCTATAATATATAACTGTCTATGCTGAAAGTTGTGTGCACTACATGTCTCAACAAATTATGTACAAAGAAACAACGGGAATGTTTCATTGTTATGCATCCTATGGCCATTTATTGTGTTTTGCCAAGCAATGCCCAGCTCATGGCAGGGGCTGGCATGTTGGCCTGACTACTGCACCTGGGGGTATTCAGGGAAACCCATCCTCCTCATCTCATGTAGTATTAAGTCCATGTGCTTAGCTGCACCCTGAAACAAGCAGAGGCACCGTGTTCAATGCACAAGGAGGAGTCCCAAAGCAAGGTAGGATAGCAGGTTCAGCACCATGGCTTGACTTGCTTACATGTGACAGCACACCCGAGGGCATGGTCACAAGCCAGTTGACGACAGCAGGACATGACATGCCCATGAAAATGCCTCTGCCAAGATGAAAACAATGAACATGCCCCAGCCAAGATTGGAATTGCATTAACATGTCAGCTTATATATCTCACAAAATTTTGTAAAATAGATCACCATATACATCTAAAACAATTACACAACAAGAGAGTCAATATTAATGTGTGAGTTATTGTTTTGGGAAGTAAACATGAACATGAAATGTTGTCGATTATTGCTTTGGGATGTAAAAACGCAGTGAGCTAAACATGAAACTACAATATAATGGTATAAATATGTGTGCAAAAATAAAGCAATAGGAACGCAATTCATTTACTATTAGACCTAACACAAGGTAACAAGACAAACCTAAACAGATATGTCCATTGCTATAAATATGAGGGTGAAGTGGAGCTGGAGGGATAAAAACAACCTGTCCAAAAAATAAAATAAACAGAATACATATTATAATCAAATAGAACAACCATCAAACAACCCAAAATAGTAAATAGTAAAACAGTTACAAATATAATAAAAGGGAACAACTCTTGTATAACTAATCAACAAAACCAAGTCTTATGTACCAATCATTTGGAGTCGACTACATGAGTTCGTCTTCGCCATTCATTTTGGTTATGCGTTATATGCTCCTTTAAGTTAATATTTTCATATCTTTTCTTATTACTTCGTTCAATGTTAATTTAGGTCTATCCCTACTCCAAATACCATTAAGAAAAATTCTATCACTATTTCTGACCAGTGTTTCTATTAGACTCCATTGAACATGACCAACTATCTTCAATCTATTCTCCATCAACTTATCCTCAATTGGAAGAAACCCTACCATTTCTCTAATACGGCTATTTTGTATTTTATACTTTCTAGTTTTTCCACACATCCACGTTAACATTCTCATTTCCACTATAATCATTTTATCACTAAGGTATGTCCTAGTTGTCTAACATTCCGTCCCATACAGTTTAATAAATGGAGGAAAAAAAAGACACCCCCACTCAAAAAAATATAAAGCATCATACGCCTTATTGAAAGTGGCATTTATTCTTCTCAATCTTCAGCAAAGACAGCAAGCATTACACCATTAATTTTTACTTTCCTTTTCTTCTGCTTTCTTTCCTTGAGTTCTTTTTTTTTTTTTTTTGTCAGCAACAAAACAAATGGAAACAATATCACAAATTTGGATTAAGTTTATTCACCTGCGGGGCTTCCATAGGGTAATGTTCAGGAAAATCAACCTGCAGCTGGTAAATTTCGTTAGCATACAAAGTCCCCGGTGCTCCGTTGACTTCAATTACCCATCTTTACACCGAAATTAAACCAAATTAAAGAACAATTAGCAATTAAACCTTTCTTAATTTAATAATCACACACAAGAATAATATAATTTAAGTCCAAGGAAGACAAAGCAAAGTGAGAACCTTTGGAGATTATCAGAAACTTTGTGTTTGAATCCAGCAGGAGGATTAACTTGCCATTCCATAAGCTCTTTCTGTAGCCTATTGCAGGCGATCTTGCTCAAAGCCTATATTCACAATCCGAGTCGATCAACAAAATGAAAAACGACAAATTCCACAAAATACATAATCCGCTATACATGTATTAAGTGTATCAAGAGAGAGAGAGAGAACCTTGCGAGAAGAAGCGGAGGGACTGGTCATGGCTTCTTGCCCGATTTCGAGAGACAGAGAGAGAAGGGCAAGGTCAAGTGATTGATGGGGGCAAAACTTTTGTGCAGTCGGTCAAAAGCAGAAACTAAATCAACGGCCAGTGATTCGGTGACAATGGCGGGGAATGCAATGTGGGGCTCACACGGATGATTGCCACGTGCAAAACTTTCACGTGGCAAAAAAATCTAACATCATCGAATTACATTTTAACCTCAAATATTTTCAAAACTTTTATTTCTTTCTTTGAAGATTAAAAATTACACATTATGATTTGAATTTTTTTTTTACCACTTTCCACAATTAATTGTTCCAAGTATATCCAAAAAAGAACTCCATCTTTCGAAAAATTCAGAGCAGAATTTAGACTTTTAAATTTAGAAAGGATGTAAAATTAGAATCTTTTAGACGATAAATACCAAAGAAAAAATGAATTGTTTATTTACTAAGAAAATTCAACCCGAACATTAAACCTGAGGCGATCCTTCTCCCAACAAATAGAACAATATTGAAACAGATATCTGAGTAGTATTTTCGAAACATTTTTTTTTGTTCAACGGTCAAGAGTGTCAAAGTTAGCTTATGTGCACATTGACTAATCTCCTATCCAGTTCGGTTTAAGGCAAACCATTCATATTAAGATTAAAATATTCATGAGGGATAAATCTATTATAGTCTAATCTCAAAGAGTAACCAAAATTCGTACTCAGAACGTTTGAATTTACAACTCGTTCTTATTACCACTTAAATTAACCCTTAGGATTTTTGAACAAATTTTTACAGCATCCCAACCAAATGGTAGGGCATGTAATGATGTTGAGGTCCAAAAGATGTGGTTAGAGAAGAAAGGTGATTAGGTAACATTGTAATGAGTTGCAAGTTGCAGAACATTTGGGCAAATAGAGCCTCCTTTGAGGGCCTTTTTGGGGGTGGGGGTGTCCAGCATTTATATATATCCACTATAAGGGATAGCATCGAACATTTATATCCAGTGCTGGGTCCTTTTGTTTGGCATCTGAACAAATGGACCAACTGTTATTCCACCGGATGGCATAATTGTACTGATTCTTATGCTCTGGACCACTACAAACACAATAATAATTCTCTCTCTCCATAAAAAAGAGAACAAAATATGCTCAATTAAATATCCACACAATATTCTATGTAACACACACAAACAACTATTTGGTGTAACTATGTCATGATATTAAATGGTGTAATTATTTGATATTTGTAAACTATTTTGTGTAATTGTTTGATGCAATTGTTTGATTTTATTAGAACATATGAATAACTATTTAATATATTATAGGTCAATTGTAACTAATTGGTGTAATGGAGAGAGAGAGAGAATAGGGCAGAGTTAGTGAGAGAGTAATGGAGAGAGAGAGAGAAAGAAAGAGAGATTGAGAGAAAATAGGGGAGAGAAGGACGGAGAGAGTTAAAATTATACATAATTTAAGTAAGGGTAAGTAAGTAAAAAATTTTAAATGTAATTTGAATCTTGTACCTAATCACAAGAAGTTTTATTAAAATTGAACTTAATAGAGTAAAATATTTATATAATAAAGTACAATACAATTCAAAATTTAAAAGATAAACAAAATGACTTTTGTTTTTTGGAGTCCAAATCATTTTAAATTTTATTTTAAAGTTAATCTAACGACTAATATTAACTCCTCAAATTTAATAGGGATAATAAGTTCCCTAAAAGTGTGTTTTGGGTAACTTTTTAAAAATGCTTCTAATAAGTACTTAAAAAAATAGTTTTTGGAATGGTCCCACCACCACCGTTGCCGCCATCCTACCACCACCTTCACCACTGCTACCACCACCACCGGTTCCCCACAATCACCACCACTGCCCCCCCATTACCATTGCCACGTCATCACACCATTGTCACCACCCTACCACCACCATCACTACCCAACTCCTACTACCATCACCACTACTGCTGCCACTGCCGCCCCACTGCCACACCGTTGCCACCACCACCGCTATCGTTATCGCCACCCCACCACCATCTCTACTACAACCACCATCACTACCACCGCCACCGCCCATCACTCACTACCATCTTCGTCTTCCATCGCCGCCGCCACCACCATCATCATCTCATTCTTATATTTATTATTACTACCACCATTATTCGACCATCATCACCCACCGCCACCCACTACCATAACCCACCACCACTCGTTGCCTACTACCACCCACCACTGTCACCCTCTGCCACCACCACCATCACTCACTTCCACCACCCACCGCCATACACTACCATAACTCACTACCTTCCGTTGTCCACCACCGTCGTAGCCCCACCACCACCACTACAAACCACCATTATCGTTGCCCACCACCATCACTTTCGTCACCCACTATTGTCATCACCACTATAGTCGTCGTCACCCACCACAACCATTACCGTCTTTCACCACTACCACTGTCTCCTACCACCACTACCACCGCTCACCCCCACTACAATCGATGTTTAAATTCTTTTCTCTATCATTTATCTTTGTAATTTGATTTTGGATGTGAATTCAAATATGTTTATTGTTGACTATTTTTATTATTCAGTGCCTTCAGGCTTGGAAAATAAATTTTTTATCCCTATACTTTCTCTCAAATAAATCTAAAAAAATATACCCACACCCAAAAAATTCTATAAAAAATTTGGCTTACATTTTCAAAATTTGGGTTACTAGCGGCAGGAATACTATGACTGGCAAGGAATAGGCATACAAATAAAGCACACCAACTTGGACTGGGTTCGTTCTGAATTTGGGCCAAGTTCTTCCAGCCCAAACAAAGCCCTGGGTCCTTTCTCTCAACTAAAGATTAACCCATTAACCATTATATTAAATGATAGGTTGAACCGACCATCCATAATTCCCCTTATATTCATATGGTGACACCAACATGTGGCACAATTCATGAACATGAAGCAAACACGATATAAAGTTAGAGGATTTGAGTTTTCTTTAAGTCACCCGATTCATAAATTAGTGGACCCGACCTAACATGATTAATAAATAAATCGGGTATAAGTGAAATCAATTAAAAAAAATATATGACATGACTCGTTTAAATATAGGTTATACACAATGGATACACAACACAAATTTAATATGACATAACTCTTTAGATACGAATTAATAAACGAATCGAGTATAAATGAAATTTTTTTTACACGAACCTGTTAAAATTCAAACTAACTCGTTTCACTCGACATGATTGACATGCCTAATTATCTAACCAATATTCCACAATTCCTCTTATATTCGTATAGTGGCGGTGACGGTTATATGTATGCATAATGCACACCATTAACGTTCAGACCATTAGAAAATTCAAACTCTTTCATCTGTTAATGAATCATTTAATAGCTTGAGCTCTCCCAACAAAATTTTAATAGAGCTATATGGTGAAAAGAAAAGGACAAGAATGAATCCTGATAGTGCTCAAAATCGTTTGGACCCGATTATAGAACAATCTGGGATGTGACCCAGACAATGTGTGTGATAGAAACTGTGTTAAGTGTTGAATCCAAGATGAAGACAACGATGTGAGTGATTCACTCTAGTCGAAAAAAACTAGAGTTACATCCATTGTACTAGAGACTCGTGTTCTTTGGGATTTATATTACTTGGAGAAGAAAATTGCTATTACAAGAGACATGGTTGGAAGTCGTTTATAGAGTCTTGTCAAAGTTGTTACTGCTAGGATCCCTCTCTCTGTAATGTTGTTAGCCCTTTATACACCTTGTTGTTAGGTTTTTGTGGTGGTTCCTTTTTTAGTTGATTATATGGTCCATCGGTCACCTATTCTTTCGTCCTATTGTTGGATCTGTCATCCTTAACGCTTTTCTGCACCGACTACGTCTCAAATGGAATATGTGAGTCATCTCCATTATCGGTGAATATTCGTTCGTTAGGATTGTCAGGTACTATCACTTTATCTTTTGTCCATGTGTCGCAATACAACCTTTGACGAATAGCCTATTGTTGTGCTGCCATTTTTCGAACTAGTACAGGTGTTGAGCTTGCTGATGTCGAACTGCTACATATTTCGAGTTGGTTAATTGTGGGCTTCCATGGGGCTAGCCCACACTCCAGCTCAGGCCCAATAAGTGTTGTCTAGAGGCGATGCTTTGAATCGCCTTAAATGAGTCCAAAGGGGTTTTGGGCTCTGGAGGAGGCCCAAACTTAAGTCCACCATCTCTTAGAAGTTTTTTGTTTTCTTGTGTTCTTGCAATCTTGAATAGGTTTTTTTTTTTTGGTCAGAAAATAAAATTGAATTAGAAAACTAAATTGAAGGTCATCACAAGGATGTATTACATCAAGATACTCATCCTATCCCTACTTTTGCCTCCTTGCTCAAGACTCTCCTGATCTGGGGTGGTTGCTCTTCCACCCAACTATTAGGTAGTTTCCCAACTCTTGCCTGTGTAGCTGTACTATGTGCTGCCATATTTGCCTCTCTTCTAATTGCTTTGAACTGTATTTGTGGGATGTGTTTCTTATACTCCCAAATATCCTGCAATATTGACTTAATCTCCTTAGCTAATCCTGTAATCCCCTTGTTGATCGAGTCCACCACAATTCTTGAATTAGATTCAATAAACACAGCCTGATATCCTTTCCTTAGAGCTAGTTTGCATGCTCCTCTAACTGTTTCTATTTCAATCATCAAAGGTGTTCTGGCCATTAAAGGTCTTTCTTCTCCATTCACCATTAATCCTTCATGGTTTCTTGTTATTACTGCATAAGCCCCTTCCCCAGTGCCCTCATTATATGCTCCATCACAATTAAGTTTTATCCACTGCCGTGGTGGGGGCTCCCATATATGTTCCTTAGCTTCACTGCTATTTTTAAGCTCTGCATTAACCTGTTGGGTCTCCTCTGTTGTCATTACTGCTTGGCTTAGAACCCTTCTGTCTTTGGGTAGTTTTTACTGATATACCCATTCATTACGCGTGTTCCATAAAAACTAGCATATGTAGGCCAGTAGTGATTGGCCCTTTTTGTGTTTTAAGCTCTTGTCCATCTCCTTGTGCATCTGTTTCTTCAACCAAACTTCAATCCTACTCGTTTTGTATCTATCAACGTCAATATGCAATGGGGATGTCCTCCAAACTTCACTTGCCCAAGGGCATAATAGTAGTAAGTGTTCCATGGTCTCTTCCTCCTCCCCACATATGGTGCATAGAGGAGAGCTAGACAGTTTCCTTCTCCATAGGCTCCATCTTGTAGCTAATGCACCATTCGCTACCTTCCACATAAACATCCTAACTTTTTGCCATATTGGTAAGTTCCATATCATCTTCCAAAGGTCTCGTGGGGCTCTATAGAATGTAGAGGCATGCAAGTGTTTTTTTCCCTCCTCATTCCAGCTCAATTGTAGGTGATATCCACTCCTCATTGAGTACCACCCATTCCTCGTATGTGCCCATCTTACTCTATCTGTTTGTTGTGTTTCGTTGAAGGGTATTTCTAGGATGCTTTATGCAATATCAGTTGGAAAAAAAGTCAGGACCAGCTCTCTATCCCATCTTTTGTTAGGGACTTGTATCAACTCCTGCAACATTCATACCCTGTTGTTATGGGTGTTTGCAATTTGTTTATGCCCCATTACCCAGGTATCCTTCCAACAATCCACTTGACTTTCATCCCCTATCTGCCAATAGTAACCCTTTTACAGCAAGTCTCTGCCTTGTAATAAGCTCTTCCAGATCCAAGAGTTAGTAGTTCTCGATTTTGTTTTCCAAATGGATCCTTGTGCAAAATATTTTTCCTTGAGAACTTGCACCCATAGTGATCCTGGATCTTGTATCATCATCTAGACTTCTTTATCTAGCATGACTTTATTGAAGTTTTCCAAGTCTCTAAAGCCCAAATCGCCCTCTCTCTTGCCTTTAGTTATCGGCTCCCAGTTCCTCCAATGTATCCCTCTTTCCTCTGTAGATTTGCTCCACCAGAATCTTCTAATCCCTACTGTTATTTCTTGGCAGAATCCTTTAGGTAGCATAAATATAGACATGGCATAAGTGGGTATTTCCTATACCACAGCATTAAACAGGACCTCTCTACCTGCATGATTCAAAAGCTTTTCCTTCCATCCTATTATTTTGCTTATTATCTTCTCTTTTAGCCCTGAAAACACTTGTCTCTTTGATCATCCTCACTCTGTCGGTAGCCCCAGGTATTTACCTATTTTCAGCATTACAAGTATCCTGAGCTCTGTCGCCAACTCCTGTTGCACATGGGTTGGTGTATTTTTGCTAAAAGTCACCTAGACTTATTTAAGTTCACTAACTGACCAGTAACCTAACAATACTAATTTAGTACATCCATTACTACCTGTCATTGATTCCTAGTAGCAGTGGAGAAAAATAATGAATCATCCACAAACAGTAAGTGAGTCAAACAAGAAGCACTCCTATTGATCTTTATCCCTTTGAGGGACCCATTTACTATGGCTTTTTGCATCAGGGCAGCAAGACACTCGAAAATCAGAATGAATAGGTAAAGTGAGAGAGGGCTCCTTGCCTCAACCCTCTAGTTGGTGTAATCCTTATTGTTTTTTCCCCATTTACAAGTATGATATACCTCACAGTTGTTACACATTGCATCACTAATGACACCCACTTGTGCTCAAACCCCAAAGTAAGGAGCATGTCCCTTAGAAAGTCCCATTCTACTCTATCAAATGCTTTTGTTATATCCAGCTTCAGTGCCATTTGATATTTTCTAGTTCCCCTCCTCTGTCTCATGGAATGTAGCACCTCCTAGGCAATAACAATATTGTCCTATATTAATGTTCCTCCCACAAAGGCGTTCTGATTTTGTGACACCAGTTGAACCTTGAAGCTATCATCTTAGAGATAATCTTATAAATAAAATTATAGTAGCTAATAGGTCTATACTCTCCTATACGTTCAGGGTTGGCACTTTTGGGATTAGAGTTACATTTGTCTCATTTCATTTCTTTAACAAGTATCCAGACTGAAAGAAAGAGAATACAACACTGCATACCTCATCTTAAATGATATGCCAGTACCTCTGGTAGAATAGGCTAAGGAGTCCATCAGGTCCTGATAACTTGAGAATTCCAAGCTGGAAAGTTGTTGCTTTGATTTCCTCTATTGTAAAAGTCCTCATCATCTCCTGGCACATTTGTGTTGTGACGACTTGTGGGACCAACTGTAAACTCTGTGAGTAATTCCACTCCCCTTCAGTTGTGAATATCATTTGATAATGCTCTTCAATTAATGTATTTATCTGCTTCTTCTCCATTAACCACTCATCGTTTGTACCCTTGAGCATAATAAGCTTGTTTCTCTGTCTCCTCTGTACTGTGGTTGTGTGAAAAAAATTTGAGTTTCTGTCTCCCCACCTCAGCCTTGATCTCTGGCCCCAATATTTTTCTTCTCTTTGCCACACCTTCTCTAGATCCTGTTTGATCCTCCTGATTTTTTCTTGGGGCACATTCGGATGTGAGAGATTTTGGAGCTCCAACAACTTGTTCTCGAGGCTATCAATTTGTCTTCTATTATTAGCATACTTCTTGTAACTCCACTCCCTCAGCTGTCTTTGGCATCTTCGTAGTTTATGTTTTAGCTTGTACATTCTAGATCCCCATGCTTTTTCACTCCAACTTTGTCTAATCACCTCATTACACTTTTCTTTATCTACCCAATATGCCTTAAATTTGAAATGTTTCTTTGGTTTATGAATTATAGGCTCTGTATCAAGAATTAGTGGGGAGTGGCCTGATCCAACTACTGGAGTTGTTGTTACTGTAGCTTCTGGAAAACAATTCTCCAACTGGTTGAGGCCAGTGCCCTATCCAGTCGTTCCCTCACATTGGCCAGCCTTTCTGTATGATTATCCCAAGTAAACCTACAGCCTTTACTTTCCAAGTCAATGAGTCCACTATTATCCATAAATGCTCAAAAGCCTCTCATCTTGTATGGTGTTCTTTCTCTTTGCCCTTCCTTTTCACTATTGCTAGTGATGTCATCAAAGTCACCCATACAAAGTCAAGGGAGGTCAAGGCTCATCCCATAGTTACTGAGCTTCTCCCATTGTATGCACCTTTTCTGATACTTAGGGTGCCCATATATAAAACTTAGGAGCCACGACCACTTTGTTCCTTTTGCTTTAAAAAAGATGTCCACTTGATTATGATCATATCCAGACACTTCCATTTGAGCCCCTCTCTTCCACATGATACATATTCCTCTTGCTAATCCAATTGGTTCCACAACCAACTTTCCTTCAAACCCAAGTTCCCTTCTAATTTTCTTCACCCTACCTAGCTTTATTTTAATTTCACTAAGACATACTACCTGGGGTCTGTATCGGGCACATAGGTCCTTTAATGCTAGAACTGTCAAGGGTGCCCTGAGCCCTTGGCAGTTCCAAGCTATAAGCATCATGAGGGAGTTGGGGGCATGTTAAGGCCCGCCTCCTCGGCCAATTTAATAATTTCCTCTATTCATTCTACACTCACTTTATGCATCTGCTTTGTTTCCTCAATTATCTATTGTTTAATTTTTTTCCCCTCTATATTTTTGAATTGACCTCTGCATTGCAGTAGTAAACCCCTCTATAGTGCTCTGGTTTCCCCCATTGGTAACCCTTTGCTTCTTTTTTGGACTCTGGGGGTCAGCACTCCTCACTAGGCCTTCATCTCCACTTTCTCTTTCACTGAGCTTTTTTGGTAAGAAAACAAACATCCCATCTTTCCTTATGTACACCTTTGTTCTTTCCTTGTACTCATTGTACATGATTTGTATTTTGAGGGAGAGGCTCTGAAACACATACGCCATATAATAATCTAACAAAACCTCGGGTTCTGACAATGGTAGCTCTTCAAATCTCTTCACAAACTCTGATTTAGAGGTATGGACAGTTGAACTTTTCTTGGTAAGCTGGTGATGTTGCGTTGTTTGGGATATGGCTAGAATAATCTTGTTTTGTTGGGTATCTAAGGTATTTTGTCCCAAGGGGTAAGTGGACTCTATGAGTTGCTAGTTTGGTTGTTTCTTGTGATTGGGTTGTGCTTCATCGATTACGGGTAGGAGAGTTTGGGATTGTATATGCTCTGTGGGCTGCACCTCAAATTCATTCACAATCAGGCATTTAATTTTAATATTCTCTGGGCTTTTAGTTGCCTGGGCCTTATTGGACTGGGTTTCAAGAATTGTGTTAGGCTGTATTTGTAAGAGTATATTGGTGGGGTTAGGGTTATAAAAAGAGGAAACGACACTCACCAGACACTGTTCCTGTGCAGATTCACCTACCTCTTCGTGATTCCTTTCCACTGCCTTCCTTTGGGTCATGCCACATGTATCTATCTCATCGAAAATCGCTTTGTACCTCGTACCTTCCCCCTCCATTCCACGATCTGAGGCGTCCTCATGATTTGGATTAGGTACGTGTATCTTAGACGTGCTGCTCGCTGTGTAGCTTTTATGCGCCTCCACTGTTCTTCCCTGAGCATTGTGAAAACCCATAACCTGCCCCAAATTTGCCCTGAGGGGTGGACCAAAGATAACCTCAGGATTTGTAGAAGAAGGATAGTTGCATTTTTTAGAATCATGCCTTATTCTCCCATAATGGTAACAATAATTGCTCAATCTTTTATATCTCAACTCGATCCGTTTCGCCGGACTTCCTTCTCTTGGTAACTAGAAGAAAGGAACAAATGGTTTATTTATATCCAAAACAACCCTTGTCCTGAGATATCCTCTCTAGAAAGGCCTCAGTGCAATCCCCGTTTGATTCTCCATCGGCTCCCCCAACGTTCATGCTATAAGTTTTGCATTTTCTGTTGTTATCATTCCAAAGGGTAGCCCATGTGCTTGGATCCAAAAAAGGGTTGAAGTAAAGTTGATTTCTGCTATGGATATTTCTGGGTTCCATTGTCTTAAAACAAGTAACTGCCCTTTGATAGACCATGGTTCTTGTTGGAGCACCTTCTGCTTCAGGTCTTCATTAGAGAATATGAATATGTATGTTTCCAGGTCTCCATCCCTTATGTCCATCTTGTCCTCTACTTTCCATGCCTTCATCACTATACTCTTGATCGCATTCCTATTTAGGGTTTTCCTTTAGAATATCTTTCCCACTAGGCACAATTGCCTTACGAACTTTGTTGTTGATTCATCAGGTTGAAGTTGTATTATTGGGGATTGTTTTCTGGTGAGATGAGTAGGGTTGTGTTTGGGTTTTCCACTATGTGTGGAGCGAAGAAGAAAATGGTGTGAGAGGAGTTTCAACAGATTGAGAAAGGGTTAAAAGGATTAAGAATAGAAGAAGAGGTTCAAAGGCTTGAGGAAAGGTTAAAGGATTCAGACCTTTAGGCATTACTCCACCATTTATGGGGAGAGCAAAAAAGCTCTACTCGAGAGAGAGAACAGACTACACATATGCAATTAACTATTTTGAATAGGTCCAGTACTGTCAAGAATATACTAAAAAATAATCTTTAGAGGTGATATAGGGGTCAATTCTGTTCTCTTATAAGTAAAAGGTCTTAAGTTCGACAGAATAGTCGGCACAATCCCAAAGAACATATACCAAAAAAAAAAATACACTAAAATACTTGAAATAGTTGTAAAGCAGAAGTTGGCACGAGCGAAGGTTGATGAGTGGAAAAATATGACAAAAAAATTTGAAGCATGAACCAAAGATGTGAAATAAGCCAAGATTGATTGCTTGATTTGAGGTGGCAACAAAATTACTTCATTTGACATATTGTCCATTTTATTGAGTTGAGTTAAATTCGACAATTTAATCTCTTAGCCGAACAAAAAAAAAGAACATTTGGTGTATCCAACCAAAGGATAATTCTTGTTGTTTTTGTTATTTAGGGTTGTTTAAGTAGTCTAGCACCAGAAAAGAGTCTAACCAAAATAATGATTTGTCCTCAGAATGCAACAAAATAATAAAACTTTGGCTAAATTTATCTACACCTCTAATAGATAAGTTTAATTTTAATGCATTGTGATTATTAAATTAATAATGAAGTGCATTTAATGTTGAATTGATAATCTAATGATCATTGAGAGTAGGGCCGTAAATTTTCAACACGACACATTAACACGATACGAATCGAATACGAAATTAAACGAGTTAATGAGTTAAAACGAGTCAATACACTTAAACATGAAAAAAATCATGTTTGGTTCAGATCAAAATCAAGTCAACCCGATTTTGACTTGATTAGCCTGTATATTTTAAATGGGTTTACATAATTCGGATCCAAATCCAACCTAACTCATTGTAGACCCGTTTAATCCGTTTATGGTAGTATAATTTATCTATTATGTAAGACTGATATGATACTAAAATTATTAATTACTAGTTCTTGCTTCTACTATGATAATTGACAGTATAGTTCTTAACATTATTATAATAGTATACTAATATAGTTCTTGTTTTAATTTTTTGGTTGAAACTTGAATACATTTTAGTTAATTTCATTGATGATATGTGAATGTGATATGTTATTTGTAAAAAAATTATTTAAAATTTTGGATGAATGATTGAATGATGTATTTAATGATAATGAATTGGTGTAAAAGCAAGTTATGTGTGTCAAACAAGTCTGTATTATATGTGTTAAACAGATCATATTATGTGTATTAACCCGAAAACGACATATTTATTAAACGTGTCAAGACCGCGTTTGGATAATCCATTTAATGACTATATCATATTAGTGTTTAGACATATATTATTAAACATGTTAGCTTTGAATTTTAAAATTTTTGGTACAACCTCAAAATCAAACCGACACGAAAAAGACCCAACGGAGACACTCCTAATTGAAAGAGTCTTGCTACCGTTTAGATAAAAATTTTGGCTTAACCATAATTAAGGAGAATAAAATGCCAGCTGCTGGATTCAGATTGACAGAGACAAATCAACTGAAAGTTGTTATAAGAAAATAAACTAGAATTACACTTTGAACCCTAAAAAAATTTTAAAAAATTATTTTGTACTCTTAAAAATTGATTTTTTGTATTAAACACTCCGTGTTAAAAATATTGTAATATGACATTTTCATTTTCATTAGCTTCGGTAACTCATTTTATCAATATTAGTTGGCAATTGGTGCTATTCAACAACTACAATGAATTATATTAGTAAATTAAATTTAAATAATATTATTATTAAAAGTAGAGTAATTTATCAGTTACACTCTTAAACTATGCACATAATTTATATTTCGTCCCTAAAATTCAATTACATCATTAAAGTTATAATTGGGTTTGAATCCAGATCTATTAGTTTGTTCCGACAGATAGATATCACAAGACTTGCCCATAAGAGCATTTTCAATGACAAAAGTTAGTTTAACTATTTAAAAAATAATATTTTTATTTTAGTTACTCACTTTTTCAATACACACTCTAATCAATTTTTTTATATTTTTAACTACTTTTAAATATTATTTTGTATTTTTTTCTTTGGGATAAGAGAGAGAAAGAGGGGGAGAGGGAGATAGAGAGAGAATGAAGGAAAAGTACTTAAACATGTTATTACCGTGATACTCTAAAAATTATAAAGTGCTTGCACCTTAACAAAATACTATTTTAGATGTTTTAGAGATGTTCTATTGGAATGAAATTTTAGAATAAAATAGTTAAATATTAAAATTGTTGTGTACTCTAACTCCTCTCTTGGAGATGTTCTAAAGGTATATAGGACTTGGCCATAAAGGTATATTTGTCCAACAAAAAATCTCATTTAAATGCATCGATATCTATCTATTTATCTCACATTATATCTCAAATTTTCACTCTATATATTTTTAGGATCGTTATTTCCTCTCTTAAAATCAGATGAAATAAAATAAAAAAAAATTAGATTTTTCACTAGATAAATTTACCACTTTATGCCAAGACATGTTGGTCACAAAAGACCATTCCGTCATAATAAAATGAGAAATTTTAATATAAAGATAAAATTAAAATTCTAAAAACTTAATTGCTGCAATTGAAATTTCAAGAACTAAAGAGATGTAAGTGTATATTTTAAAAGTATAAATTATAATTTATCTTTCAAAATAAGTATGTTGTGGTTTACGACCAAAAGGTTAACAAATACACTTACAGGAATGAACCGGTCAAGGTCAATCCCCATCCCAGCTGTAAAAGCACGTATTGACCTCGACCCACCAGCCGAAGCTTTCCATTATAGATTCCTCATCCCAGAGAGAGAGACAGAGAGAGAGAGAGAGATGAAGCTTTCAGCACCACCAGGAGGAGGGGAGCCATCATCGGCTGCATCGAAGACAGAAGCCGTGGATACTCCACTGCACGTATTTGGGTTTGAGATTGAAGAACTGTCACCGCAGAAGGTCACCGGACGCCTTCAGGTTACCGACAAATGTTGTCAGGTTGTTTGATTGTCTTTAATTTACTCTTTAATCTATACATATCTTTGTTTCCACTGTGTAAGCACAAACAGTTGTCGATTGGTCGCAGTACTAAGCTTTTACAAAGTTTCTGTCAAAATACTTCAAACATTATTATTGTATTTGTTTGTATATCATTGTACTAGGTTTTTTGTCAATGTAGCATTATTCTCTTTTTATTTTTTGTGCTTGCTTCAGCCGTTCAAGGTGTTGCACGGAGGCGTGTCGGCACTGATAGCGGAGGCACTAGCAAGCATAGGAGCTCACATGGCATCAGGGTTGCAGAGGGTGGCCGGTATACAACTCACCATCAACCATCTCAAGGCTGCCCAGCTCGGCGACCTTATCTTCGCTGAAGCCACCCCAGTCAACGTTGGCAAAACCATCCAGGTCTGTCCTTTCATTTCAACAAACCCCCTCCTCCCCAACAAAAATAACTACAAAGAAAAAATTGAGAGAATTACATTTAAACTCTTAAAATTTGTCAATTAATCATTTAAATCCATTAATATTTAAAAATTTTAAAGTATTATACACAAATTTTTATGTTCCGTTCTGTAGGAAGAATGAAAAGTAGAAGGAATACACTTTTTATCTTTAAAGGAAGGAAGTAAGAATGACACACTTTCTTTCTTTTTCCTTCTTTTGTGTTTAGTTGGATGGATGAAAAATAAAAATTATTAATTTTTTTTTGTATGTTGGTTAAGATTAGGGATGACAATCGAGGGGGATCATGTCAGAATCGTGTTAAGTCATAATGAGTTTGTGTCGAACATTAATCACACTAACTCAACTCATTTAACTAATTGTGTCATGTCGAATTATAAGTTAATATGTTTATTTTCGTGTGATGCCGTGTCGTGTTCGTGTTCGAATTAATAAAATTTGTGTCGATTTCGAGTCATGTCATTCTGTTAGTTAAAATTTTTTACCCCTAATTAAGATGGAAAAA
>CM042184.1:51920852-51943051 GCA_023539305.1 Ilex asprella
TTTTTTTTTCGTGAGTCTAAACGCGAATAACAATACGAGTAACACGAAATCTAGAACAGACGAATACGACGTTTGACACCCCTCGATGGCTGTAAAGGACTTAATATATATTGTAGGTGAATTGTGATTGTGTGGGCCCACAACAGGATATGCAGGATCTGTGGGGGGCATAAGAACAAGGGAAACGTCGTCACATGGCTGCCGAGACCGGCGATGATTAGGAGTGTTCATGGGCGGGTTACTCACGGTTCTGTCATTCAACTTGAAAAAATAGGTTCGAAATTCAATAGATCTAACAGTTGACCCGTTTGAGCTCAGACACAATATCCTTAAAAAAAGGATTTGAGTGTGCCTCCAAGTCCCGAAGCCTGGCCTCCGAGGCCAACTTGCCCACATAATCTGTCCACATTTCATTTGAAAAAAATTATATTTTTATACCATTAAATTTAAAATTTTGAAATAAGTCTTTAAATATTAAAATTTAAAGTTTTAAAAAATTAGATACTATAAATAATATATTATTTTATTTTTCATGTATTAAACATACAAGTTTTAAAGTGTAGAGTAATGCAAATGATAGATAAGTGAGTAGGTGTCAACCTAGTTGAGATGTATTCATTCTATTGGGTATAGTTCATCACCTAATTAAAAATAAAATTATTCATTATTTTATTTTTATCCATTTTAACTTTATTTTTCATTAAAAAATATAATTTATATAAATATTAAATTATAAAAATATTTATTATTTTTAAATAAAATTGTATACAAAAAAATCTACGATCAAGTCTACGCACAGCTCAACCTAGTAGGCTCGCGAGCTGGGCTGTGAATAGTCTATCCCTACCCGGAGTCTGGCTCAGCCTATCTAATAATTCACTTAAATAAGAGTTTAGACCTAGACTATCCAAACTCGGCCCAACCCATAAACACCCCTAACGACAATGTTAAGTCCTCTTGGTAGCCTATGAATCGCAATCGATTAGAGATCCCCCTTCTTCCTCTTCTCTGTTTCGAACAATCTCTCTCACGTGTGGAATGGTTGTTGGTTGATTAATGTTAGATAAATAAAAAATAAATAAATTAAAAATAATAATTAAATGTTGTAATGGTGTTAGTCCAATTTTTATACATTTAAAATTTAATTTTTTTTTATTATTTAGTCCCTACTTTTTGTTACCTTTTTCAATCCGTCTAACATTATTCTTGCTGATATGGTAAGTTTGGGTCGTGTAGTTCCGAATTTATTTTATTTTGTGACTAACATATTAAAATTTATAATTTTGTAAGATTAAATTAACTTTTTAAAGTACAACTTACTTCTATAAAAAGCATGATGTATTCTAAAATATTAAAATCGATCAATCATGAATCGATCAGTAATAAATAAGGTCTAAAGCCATTGGTGACCTTACAATAGGGGCGACCCCGATTGTAACTTCACTTTCAAACTGTAAAACTAGTTACTCTACTTTTAAAAATAGTATCTTTTGGTACAATATCGAGAATTTTTTTTCCGATACCCAAATGTTATCCTTCAATTCAACAATCTAAATTAGTTTTACATTGCCTGTATATAATCCACCAGCTTGAACAGAAAACATATGCATGTAGTAAAATTTCACGTCTCTAATGTATGAAGGTTGTCGGTAAAATGTGTTCGTAATCATTTATGTATGGACTATACAAAAGTGAAGCTACTCTCTCTGTACACACTCATTCACTTTAAGACACTTTACTAAGCATCGGAGGGTCAGGCTCAGATCAACTTTTCTGTGTATTGTGGATAACAAACATGGGTTTGTCTGCATTTATCATAACATTAGTCCAAAATGTGCTAACTATCAAGTACCTATTAAAACAACATGACATTTACGACAAAAACACCCATGTTTGTACAACAAAACCATTTTACTACACACACCATGGCTTGTTGGCTCCTAATCATCCCTCACTAGGCCTTAGCTTTCTTGTTTTTTGGTGGCCAACATGACAATACTAAGAGCTAATGACAAAGGGAGATGACCCACAAACCGACTTGTTGGTAATTGACTTTGTAATGGAGAGAACCACTAGTGTGATAATCGGTAAGGCTTTCGAGAAAATAAACTGAAAGAAAAAAAGCTTGTAAGTCTCGGTCTCAAAAGTACGTGATTCAAACTCTTTTTTTGTTATTAGGGCGTATCCGGTGCACGAATCTCCCATCATTGTAGGGTCTAGATAGAATTAAATGTACACATCCTTATTTCTAAAAATAGAAAAATTATTTCTTCGACTTAAATCCGTAATTTTCAACTTTACAGTTGCCCACAATCTTTTCATATTTTAATAACAAAGGGTGGGTTGTGGCTTAAATTCTATGACAAGGACTTGGTTTTCTGGTGGGAAAAAGTGACTATTTTTAAAACCAGCTGAGTCTGCTGTCTCAGTTTAACGTTTGTTCTCTTCATTTCCTTCTTCTACAAACAAATACTTTTGTCACTCTCTATGCCCACCTAAGATTGCTAATTGGGGCCCAACTCCTCTACAAAAACCAAACTGAGTGACTATAATATTCCACCCAGTTGAAAAATCATTGAGAAGACTCAAAAATAGTAATCTTCTTCCGTTCAAATGATTGATAGCTCCAACACACAAAATTTCAAAATCATTTCCACTGATTCCTTAAGTCATTTTCGCAACATGGGTGCTGTTGTGATCAACAACATTGTAATTATGTGTTCGACCAGAATTTCTTAGATTATGTTTGTAATATATTCGATCTTTTTCTTTTGATACAAATCTTCAGGTACATAATCTAATACAAATCTAATGATTTGACCTTCCATAAGGACCGAACCCAACTTGACAATTATGATACTACTATTATCTTTAACCGACATATTACTTTCTTTTTTGAGTAACGAAATCAATCATCCTAATTGATACTACTATTATCTTTAACCGACATATTAATTTCTCTTTTGGGTAACGAAATCAATAATCCTATTCACACGTTCTTTGGACTCAAAGGTGCAACGTCAAATTCGGATGCATACAATTTCCTGCAAATCTCATAATCATTAAAACCCAACTTTAGTGCGACCAATTAAATTTAAACTCTACGGTTTGTGACACCCCTTGTTGGACTACAAATTCAAATCCCTCTTAGTAAAAATGAGATTTAATATTCAATTCAATTTATACTATGTTTGGTATTTAATATAGGATCCACGAATATATCATAATTATTAATAACTATTTGTTATATAAATGACTATTTTATCCTTGATCAATCCAATTCATACATACGTTAAGGGGTACAATTATTTTTTGGATCCTTAACCCTTTACCCAACTTTTCAAACCCACCTCCCCTTAGGTTTGACAAAACTCATGATCATGAGTTTAATCTTCGGACCAGCTACGGGTCGGGTTTGGAAACCCGAAACTGAATTTTTCATACAAACATGAGATTTGGGAGAGCTTTCGATTATTTTTTCCAAACTCATCTTACCAAACCTCTTCATACTTACTTACCAAACAGCCCATAGAACCCTAGCCTGCACCTTCCACAGTGAAAGTAATCATACACGATTCAAATATAACTCAAAAAATAACAATCTAAATACATATAGTATATCTTGGATGAGTGAGTTTCATCAATTTTTCTGTAGAATCACTCATCAAATACTCATTTAAGAAGTAATATGTATTTGAATTATAATTTTTGAGTTTCATTTAATTTATAATACGTTTTTCAAAAATTATATTTAGGACAGAGCATTGTGTGGTCTCAATTTTATATTTAAAAGAAACCAGTAGCTGTACTTGCAAATCCACTTGCATATCCAATAGCAATGGATATCAATGGGATTTTATATTAAGTTACAGTAGTGTGGGTCTTTAATTAAGAAAGGAAAGTAATTTTTGTTTCCTTTTCTATGATTTTTTTCTGAGAACCAATCAAGGTACACACATTGTGCTAGGGATGGCCAGCTGCATGGATAAGGGATGTCAACGGTGTTGTCTTGTGAGACTTACATGTCGTGTTATTTGTGTTGTGTCATTATTATTCGTATCGTGTTTGTATCAAAATTTACGAAAAATAAATCTATTTAATATGTTTTGAGTATTAAACATTAGTCTATCCTATTTATTATGCATATTTAATAATCGTGTCAATTTTATAATCATTCGTGTCGGAGTCGTATCAACGGGTTAGAGTTGACATGGGCCATTTACATGATTTGTTCTTACAAATTCGAAAATAATACAATCCACTAACACGAGTAATAAATGACCAGATTAATATTAAATACAAATAACTCTCAAAATTTGTATGAATTGTAATAGAATTATATAGTTTTTTAATTGATTTTCTTGGAGCATTTCAAGCATAGTTTCTGGGGACCTAGGCATTATGGATTTAGTCGAGAGAAAATGAGTTTGTCTTCGAGTTATTGATTCACAGGTTAGTACATATCTTAGAGCCTATACGTCTTAGATTATGTTTTTCTACTTCACGGTTGGTCAATTGTGTCAAGTGAGGCGGATTCGTATAAAAAAACACTTTATTCCCGATTCGTTTATTAATTTATGTCTAATGAGTCGTGTCATATTTATAAATGAGTCGTGTCATGTATTTTTTTTGATTGATTTTTCTCATACTCAATTTATTTATTAATCACATCTTGTCAGATCTACTTGTTTGCAAAACGAGTATGACTTAAAAGAAAATCATAAATCTTCTAATTTCGTATCGTATTCGTATCGTATTAAATAATCGTGTCATATTTTGACACATGTAATTATACATGTCAATCCGGCCATGTGCAGTTGCCACCCTTGGTTTGGTATGTGCCTGTTTGACTTAGATACCTTGGTGACTGTCTACCTATCAAACAAAACACCTTGAATTTTTCTAGCCGACCTCCTCTGTTTACTCAGCAAAGTGGGGTTTCTCAATCAAGTATATCCTTTTCCCCTCTCGAACTCTTCTGTCTATCTGCCTTTCTCACCTCACCATGTTGATAAATCCGAAACGAAGACAAATTCTGGCATTAACAACATGAATCTGGTTGCACCTTCTCCTTATAAAATACCAACAAACTGTCAAGCAGTCAAGGATCGAGGTTGACCAACTAGAGTCACTCCGATTCTTAAGTCAGTAAGTGCTCTAAGATCAACCTAATTGATTGCAAAGAAAGAAGTGCGTACCTTATACTTAAGCTCGTTCGGTATTTATAGAAATTCCCCCTAGAGTTTTGATTTCTGGTTGTATAAGGTGTCACACCCAACTAAACGGGAATTTTGGCGTCCTGAAAAAAGAAAAAAGAAAAAAAATGAAGTTGCAAAATATATTTTCACCTTGTTACCCTGAGAGACATGGCAAACGAAAAAATGGTACAAACTATACATTATTGACAATGGTGGCATTCACGTACAGAATTGTTGTTTATGAACATGTTAGGGCCACAGGAATAAAATCCATGCAAATGTGAAGGCTACAGGAATAAAATCCAGCAAAATTCTCAAAAATCTTAGGGCCATTGTTAGAGTATAACAGTACCAGGCTGCTGTTATGATCAGTCTCCACATCATGATGGAGACTGAAGGACCCATTGTCATGGGCATCCTCCTCCTTCCCCTATTGTTTATACCTTGGAATCATACAGCTACAACTAACTCTTCACTTGGACTCATCTCTAGAATCTTGATAATGTGACTACTAACCACCTGGGTTTTTTCCCCAAAAAACAAATAACCACTTGGATTTTTAGTCCAATAACAACTTGTGACACTGCTAAATGAGAGATTAGGAGATAAAGTCTCACTAAAAGCTCGATATTGATGACACCCTCAATCTTAAGGGAATATATTGCCTCACCTACAGAGAAAGAGAAACAAAAGATTTGGAACATTTGAAGTCCATAAACATACAAATACATATACTGATTGCTGTCCTGATTGCGAAGTAATAGAACCAGTAGAGAGTTTTCATGACAGAGGAGTGCTTCAATGATCTTTGATTTCCCAACCAGTGATGCATGTGGACTACAATGGCATCCAAGGGTATGCTACTCCTTCCATGGAAGCCAACAACCTTCTCCTCCATCCTGGTTGAAGTAAAATATGTTCCTAACTTCTCACCATACTGATCAGTGATCACACTTCCATCTTTGCTGCTAGGACCATAGTATCTATACTCTCATGCAAGTTAACACTTGATCGAGGTACTCAAAGTATACCTGAATAAATAACCAATACAAAGTCAAAATGTTGGAAAACCAGTAAATATTATATAAGACAAAGGAGAATCAATTAGGATGATAATGTTACCTGGTGTGTTGCTTGTCCATGTTTACCTACACGTTTTGGAGACCAAACATATTACCCCATCTCGATCATACTCGATTTTTTTGGAGAAAAATGGCCTCTGCTCTAGTCAAAATGACCTGCTGAATCCCGGTAAATACTCCATCATCCATTGCTTCCTACCATCCCAGCCAAATCAACCTACCCCCTATGGAGCAGGATCTTTCTCCATGCGCTGGACTACCTAAAGTAGACTTAAGAATTCTTGATAAATTGCTGTTATATTACAAATATACAATGTGCATGAGCTAATCTAATTTACAAAAGAGGAGTGCCCACAGAAACTTTGTGAATTTTATCACATACGATTCTAGCAGAACCCACCATAGCTTGGCCAACACTTCGGTCCTGCAAACAAGTCTCCATATTTTCAATGGCAAAAACACTTCTAACAACCACTAAATGTGCTGCCATTATTTTCTATCTACCAATAATCACCACAAGAACAGCGGCCATCTTTAAAATGGTGCAAGCACTTCGAGTCGCTTAAGTATATCTCACAACCATGTTTCTTAGAAACAAATTTGACTGTCCTATGGCAGTCTCCACACATTCTTAAATTCTTCACAATTCGTATGCATTGTGATGCTTTGGAAGAGTCTACGAGGGCAAAACCAAGGGCAAGTTTTTCACTATGAACCCCACTAATTTCTTCCTTCTCCTCTTCCTCAATGCAAAGCCCAACATAATGATCAGAACTCTTGTTTTTTCTCTTTATTGATTTAATCCAGGAATGTAAGCCTTCAATATTTTTTTGACACTGATCACCAGTGACAAATGTATGCACCGTGTTCTCAACTTCCATCCAGCTCAATCCCAGTGCTTCTTTAGTGTCAATCCATTTTCCAGGCTTTTTCACTTTAACAGAATCCTCAGCTATACCACATATTGCATATGCCTGTAAAAGGAGCAACTGGACCAAGGCATTCCCTGGTTCCAGTTCAAGTAATCGTTCCCCTGCGTGGACTGCCAATCTAACATTCCCATGAATCCGACAGGCAGTAATGAAGGCAGCCCAGACGGAGGAATCAGGCTCTATTTCCATATCTTCAATGTACTTGATTGCTTCTTCAAGCCTACCTGACCGACAAAATAAATTTATCATGGCTACGTAATGGTCTAAACCTGGTAAAATATGATAATCTTCAGTCATGCTAGAGAAAACTTGCTTCCCCTCATCAACCAACTTAGCAATACCATATGCAGAGATGATACTAACAAAGGTACCTCTGTTCGGTGTGAACCCCTCTTTCCGCATCTGATCAAAGAGCTCAAGTGCATCATGCCAACAACCATGTAAAACAGCACCAGTGATTAGAGTGTTCCACGTGATAATATCTTTGGTAGATATTCCATCAAATAAGGCTTTTGAATATACTATATTCCCTGACTTGGCATAAGTATCTATAAGAGAATTTGCAACTGGCAGCTCAGATTCTAAATTTCTGCGCAATACACAACCATGGATCTCTTTCACCTTTTTCGCAGCCACTAGATTCGCACAAGCAGGTAAGATACTCAAAATAGTAATAGAATTGGGTTTAATAGAGAAAGACTGCATTTGCCTAAACATCCACAATGCCTTATTTTTGTGCCCATTTTGCAAATAGCCAGCGATAAGAGCATTCCAGGATGCAGTATTCCGCTTAATGATCCCATCCTTTTCCATCCTCTGGAAAAGATCCATTGCCTGCTCCTCATCTCCATTTTGTATGTATCCACTGATCATGACATTCCATGTGATGACATTAGGGGGTACATCGGATTCTCGCATTTTCATGAAGACATCATGGGCTCTGCCACAGTAGCCAGCTTGCCAATAACCTCCAATCATTGAGTTCCAAGTATAAACATCTTTCTCCAGGATCACATCAAAGACCAGCCGAGCAGCTTCAAGTTCCCCACACTTGGAATACATGTCAATGAGGGAATTCCCAACTAGCACATCTTCGCCAAATCCAATCTTAATTGCAACTGAATGGAGCTCCTTCCCCTTCCTTATAGCTTGAAGAGACGAACAAGCAGAGACTGAACTCGTAAGTGTAACTGCATTTGGTTGAACACCCGCCAAAATCATCTGCCTAAACAATTCCAAAGCCTGAAATCTCCTACCATTTAGAGCAAACCCTGAAATCATAGAAGTCCAAGTAAAAACATCAGGAGTTATACCAAACCTCTCCATTTCCTTAACTCTTTCCATTGCAACATCACACCTCCCCAACTGATTATAACTTGAAATCAGGGTATTCCAAGTCACCAAACCCGGTTCAATTCCTTTTTCGCGCATCAATTCAAACAACCGCCACGCCTCTGTAATTTCACCCTTCTGACAATACCCCAGTATAACCGAATTCCAAGATACTCTATCCCTTTTTCCCATATTCTCAAAAAATCTCTTTACCGAACTCAACTTCCCACATTTTGCATACAATGCCAAAATCGAATTATCAACGCGAATTTCACAGTTAATCCCACATTTAACCAGCATCGAATGTATTAATTTCCCGGTCTCAATATCCCCACAATTCCCGCAAGCCTGTAATATCTTGGAAAACAAGAAATAATCAGGAACAGTTCCATCCTCCATCATGGAACAAAAAAGTTCCACCACTTTCCTCCACTTTCTCTCTCTTGCATAAGCACCAATCATGGCCGACCAAGTGTACAAATTCCTCTCACGCATCTTATCAAACACTTGATATGCATCTTCCAGAGACCCACATTTTCCATACATGGAAACCAATTTAGTCTCAATAAATGGGTTTACTGCTTCAAGCAAATGAATACGTTGGTGAAGTTCACGGCCTAACTGGATTGAATTTGAATCTATGCACGATTGAATCAAGCGTGTGAAGGTTTTGGGTCTTACCTTGAACCCACATTGGGCAATGGAGTCAAGAACGTTTATGGCTTCGTTGATACGTTGTTTTCTGCAGAGGTAGTTCAAATGGGCGTCTGTCATTCTTGGGTCTGGTTGGTGGACATTGTTGAAAGAAATTGTGCGTTTTTGGGCTTTTGATGGCAATTCAAAAACTGTTGGAGATATTGGTTTGCAGGGCAGAATTACACTCTCCATTGGAGAGAGTATCTTGATCTTCTTCTTCTTCTTTTTATTTATTTTTATTTTTTTAAATTTGTGTTCTTGGTTTCAGATGGGTAACGCTCGGAATGCTGGAAGTGACTGTGGTCAGCTGAGATTCTCTGCGGTTAATGTATGAGTTGAAACCAATAATAAATGGCCACGTCAATTTATCCTTCATCAACATGTGAGAAAATTTGTCTAGGCAGCCACATATGATCGGCGACGGGGGATCATCTGTTTTATAATGTTTTTCAAAACGATATCGTTTTTCACGGGTGGGGTCTAAAAACAACAGTAGAGGAAGGGGCAAGGGGGAAGGGGGAAGGGGACGAGGGGGTTTGGTGGTTTAAGATTGTTTTGCTTATTTGTTGAAGGGTCATCATATTTTAATCGTGACATGACACCAGACGACGATGAATTTGAATCTGAATCTCTTAAATTTTTTTGGGCTTACACAAGGCGATTTAAACTCCTCATCAAGATAGTATTCATTGGCCCCGAGTTGGACTATAGCCCAACTCTGCAGAAACTCAAAATAATACAACTTAGAATAAATGTCAACTTGACATCAACAAACTCAATATTGATACCTATTCAAGAGTGGAGAACTTGACACCATACAAGTCGTCAATGGTCGTACCACGGCACATGGATGGGAGACAAAGAGAACGAACGAATATATGTTAGTAGTGAAGATGATTCACGTAATTTGTTCAAGGCGTAATAGGTACAAGAAAGCATCAGGGATGACAAACCTAACAATAGGACAACAAGAAGGGGACGACAGAATGAGCTAATAAAAGTGTTGAATAAATTAGTAGTAGCACGTTAGAATGTGTTGATTTGGGTTGTCCTAGTCTTTAGAAGTTCAGTAGTTTGTTTCTGTTTTGTTTACCTAGTCAGTAGGAGTTTGTTTTGCAGTTGTAGCTGTTCCTATTTCTCCTGCTTTAGTAGTTCCTACTTTCTCTCTTGTATCAGTTTGTTTACTAGCCTATATAAAGGCAGTTTGGTTTATCAATAAAGTGCGCAGTTCAGTACTTTCTACTTCTTAGCTCTTACTGTGTGAAAAGTCTTACTCTTCCTAAATTTTCAACAGTGGTATCAGAGCCACCAAGTGAAGAGTGAGATAGAGAGTGACATAGCAACAGTCCCATTTTTTCTTTCTTGCAGCAGCAAAAGAGAGTGATGTCTTTAGACAATTTTGTGCAACCAGTCATTCCACGCTTTGATGGTCACTATGACCATTGGAGCATGCTCATGGAGAATTTTTTGAGGTCCAAAGAATGCTGGACGGTTGTTGTTTCTGGAGTAGCAGAACCAGCAGAAGGGGCTATGCTGACAGATGCGCAGAAGTCGGAGCTTGAAGGGCTGAAGTTGAAAGATCTCAAGGCAAAGAATTATCTTTTCCAAGCGATTGATCGCCCAATCTTGGAAATAATTCTTTGCAAGGAATCCTCCTAGCAGATTTGGGACTCCATGAAGAAGAAGAAGTATCAAGGGAATGCAAGGGCGAAACGTGTGCAACTTTAAGCTCTTCGTCGAGAGTTTGAGGTTCTTCAAATGAAGCCAGGAGAATCAATTCCAGAGTATTTTTCAAAGACGATGGCAATCGCAAACAAGATGCGGGTTCATGGTGATAAGCTTGAGGATGTCACCATTGTTGAGAAGATTCTTTGATCCATTACACCAAAATTTAATTTTGTTGTCTGTTCTATTGAAGAAGCTAATGATGTTACTGAACTTTCAATTGATGAATTTCAAAGTTCTCTGTTGGTTCACGAGCAAAAAATTAACCAATAGGAGAAAGAGGAACAAGTATTGAAGGCCTCATCTGAAAATCACTCTACACCAAACAAAGTTGATAGAGGACGAGGATGCGACAGAGGTCGCTGTAGAGGAGGCAGAGGCAACAATGATCGTGGAAACCAACACCACCACCATTAGAATCAAGAGAATCAATTTCAAGGAAGAGTAAGAGGACGTGGAGGAAATCACTCAACTTCTTATCTACCAAAGTGAGTAGATAAGTCCAATGTTGAATGCTTCAAATGTCATAAGTATGGTCATTATCAGTCAGAATGTCGTACAAATTTGAATAATCAAAGTGGCGAAAGAACTAACTTTGCAGAAGAGGAAGAGGTGTTTCTTTTGATGGTGTGTCACGTGAAGGAAGAAACTCAACAAAGCATGTGGTATTTAGATACTGGCTGCAGCAATCACATGTGTGGGGATAAGAAACTGTTCTCTGACTTGGACGAATCTTACCGCAGCACTGTTAAGTTCGGCGACAACTCCACGGTTTCTGTTATGGGAAAAGGGAGTGTAAGTATTCAGACCAAAGGCAACTTCACTCACACTATCTCTAATGTTCTTTTTGTGCCAGTCTTACAGAGCAACTTGCTTAGTGTGGGTCAGTTACAAGAAAAGGGTTACGAGATTTCTATCAAAGATGGAGTTTGTCAAATACAAGATGTGAAGATGGGCTTAATTTCTCAAATTAACATGACGGCGAATCGTATGTTCCCACTTTATCTCCACAACACTACTCAAACATGCTTTTCAGCAAAAGTGCAAGATGAGGCATGGCTATGGCATTTTCGCTATGGTCACCTAAACTTTGGTGGTTTGAAGACTCTACAGCAGAAGAATATGGTGATTGGTCTTCCTCAAATTATAGCTCCTTCTGCAATTTGTGAAGAATGTGTTGTTAGCAAACAACACCGTAAACAATTCCCACAAGGGAAATCATGGAGGGCGAAGGCTGCACTGGAGCTCATTCATTCCGACATTTGTGGGCCAATAACTCCTTGTTCTAATGGAGGTAAGAGATATGTACTTACTTTCATTGATGATTTTAGTCACAAAAGCTGGGTTTATTTTTTGCAAGAGAAGTCTGAAGCCTTTCCAGCCTTTAAAAGCTATAAAGCACTGGTTGAGAAAGAAGTTGGCAGTCCCATAAAAATATTTCGCACAGATCGTGGTGGCGAATATAACTCACATGAATTTGCAAGTTTTTGCGAGACTCACGGAATCAAGAGGCAACTTACTGCAGCTTACACGTCCCAGCAAAATGGAGTTTGCGAGAGGAAAAATCGCACTATTATGAATATTGTGCGAAGCCTTTTGTCAAGAAGTGGAGTTCCAAAAAGCTTTTGGCCTGAAGCAGTAAATTGGAGTATTCATATTTTGAACAGAAGTCCCACACTTGCTGTTCAGAATATGACACCAGAGGAAGCATGGAACGGTTGAAGACCAGTGATTGATCACTTCAGAATTTTCGGGTGTGTTGCATATGCCCATATTCCAGATCAGAAGAGGAAGAAGCTGGATGACAAGGGAGAAAAAAGTATTTTTCTTGGTGTTAGTGATCAGTCAAAAGCTTATAAGCTCTACAATCCCAACACTAAGAAAATACGTATCAGTCGAGACGTTGTTTTTTATGAAGATAAAATCTGGGTATGGAGTAAAAATGTAGTTGGAGAGCCAATTCCAACTATTTTTTATGGAGATGATGGTGATGAAGCAAACCAGCCACAGCAATGCCTTGCTCCAGCAACTGATGCATATGAGAATCCTCAAAATGAAACTCTTGTAGCCTCTGAAGTCACACCAACAACACCAGAAACAGCAGCTAATTCACGTTCACTTCGTGTTCGAATGAGGCCAACATGGATGTCAGATTATGAGGTAACCGGAATTGATCAATCTGAAGACCCACTCACTCATTTTGCTCTATTTTCAGATTGTGATCCTATAGTGTTTGAAAGTGCTGTCAAAGAATCAAAATGGCGGGAGGCTATGGATGCTGAAATTGCAACCATCGAAAAAAATGACACTTGGGAGTTAGTTGATCTTCCAGAAGGGTACAAAACAATTGGTGTAAAGTGGGTTTACAAGACAAAGCTAAAGGAGAATGGTGAAGTCGACAAGTACAAGGCACGCTTGGTGGCCAAGGGCTATAAGCAAGAGGTCGGTGTTGATTACAAAGAAGTATTTGTTCCGGTTGCAAGGCATGACACTATCAAATTGGTGATTGCATTGGCAGCTCAAAACTCATGGCCTATTTTTCAGTTGGACGTGAAATCGGCATTCCTCCATGGAGATTTGAGAGAAGAGGTATTCATTGATCAACCCCCTGGTTATGTGAAACTTGGCAATGAGCATAAAGTGTACAAGCTAAAAATGGCTTTATATGGTTTAAAACAAGCTCCACGGGCTTGGTATAATCGTATAGAAGCCTATTTTTTGAAGGAAGGATTTCTCAAATGCCCTTATGAACATACACTTTTCATAAAAATTAAAGATGGAGGTAAAATGCTTATTGTCTGTTTATATGTGGATGACTTGATTTACACTGGAAATGATAGTGCCATGTTTGAAAGTTTTAAGAAGTCCATGATGGTAGAATTTGAGATGTCCGATCTTGGCATGATGCATTATTATCTTGGCATTGAAGTGTTGCAATCTTCTACCGGAATTTTTATTTCTCAAAAGAAGTACGTAGGAGAACTCTTGGACAGGTTCTAGATGAAGGATTGTAATCCTGTGAATACACCATCTGAGTTTGGCTTAAAGCTAAACAAAGATAATGGAGGAAAGAGGGTTGACAGCACTCTTTACAAGCAGATTGTGGGGAGTTTAATGTACTTGACTGCAACAAGACCTGATATAATGCATGCTGTAAGTGTCATAAGTAGGTACATGGAGTGTCCTAAAGAGATTCATCTCTTGGCTACAAAAAGAATTTTTCGGTACTTGCAAGGAACTAAGGAGTTTGGGCTGTTCTACAAGAAGGGAGAAAAATCATATTTGTATGGCTTCACAGATAGTGATTATGCAGGAGATTCAGAGGATCGGAAACGCACATCTGGGTATGTAATTATGTTGGGGATAGGAGCTGTCTCATGGTCATCGAAGAAGCAACCAATTGTCACTTTATCAACCACAGAAGCTGAGTTTGTTGCTGCCACTTCATGTGTCTGTCAGGCTATATGGCTAAAGAAAATTCTCACAGAGCTGCAGTTCAAAAAAGATGGGTCTACTCTCATTTATTGTGACAACAGTTCAACAATAAAGCTCTCAAAGAATCCTATTCTACATGGTCGAAGCAAGCATATAGATGTGAAGTATTATTTCTTGAGGGACCTCACGAAGGATGGAGTTATTAGTCTAGTTTACTGTAAAAGTGAAGACCAGATTGCTGATGCTCTCACAAAGCCTCTCAAGTTTCCTGTTTTTCAGAAGCTCAGGAAGCTACTAGGTGTTTGCAGCTCAAAGGACTTTATCTGAGGGATGGCACTTCGTAATTTGACTCTTGTTAAACTAATGTTGTGTCTGGAACATCAGTTTAAGGGATGGATTGTTGAATAAATTAGTAGTAGCACGTTAGAATGTGTTGATTTGGGTTGTCCTAGTCTTTAGAAGTTCAGTAGTTTGTTTCTGTTTTGTTTACCCAGTCAGTAGGAGTTTGTTTTGCAGTTGTAGCTGTTCCTATTTCTCCTGCTTTAGTAGTTCCTACTTTCTCTCTTGTATCAGTTTGTTTACTAGCCTATATAAAGGCAGTTTGGTTTATCAATAAAGTGCGCAGTTCAGTACTTTCTACTTTCCAGCTCTTACTGTGTGAAAAGTCTTACTCTTCCTAAATTTTCAACAAAAAGAGCCATCACGAAACCGTAACGACAGAATGTATAAATAGCAAACGATATCACTATATAAAAATATGTGAAAAAAAAATCTCCTAGTAACAAGAACCTAAGAAACATTCTGTAAAAAACCTTCCAACCAAACCTCTTGTAATATAAATCTTCTTCTCCAAGTAATATAATTTTTAAGGAGCAAGAATCCTATTACAATTGACGTAATCTTGGTCTTTGGGCTAAAGTGAACCATTCATATTATTGTCTTTGTCTCACCTTCAACACCTAGTATGCTTTCAGTCACTTAGGCACTACTTCATTCCCTCTATGCCACACCCCAGAATGTTCTATAATTAGGTAAGTTGATTTCGAGCACCATCAGCATGCATTTGAATTTTAACTTTTAAGTTTCATTTGAGTTATGTAATATTTTTCATGATTTCTATCCCGTATATTTCTCATCCACCATATGAAGGATATCGAAAAAGAAGTTCATGATATGTAGACCTTCTACCACCACTTGGGATCGCTGAGTAAAGCTTCCGTCCATTGTGGAAAATTCTCCCTTCTTGTCTCCTATATGGAGAGTAGGTTGTTTCTCATTCGTAGTGCAATGGATTATTCTGTCAGACTAGCTTTTGATCATTGCTAAACTATTGCATTACCAACTAGCAAATCACTAGTCCCGTAAATTTCGAACTTGTCTGAATAGGGACTTGAATTACCAGTCGTCCTTTACTATTTGGCTTGGAAGATCAGTACAAAATGGAAAAAGAAAAACAAACCATGTTGGGACAGTGACCCATACATCTCCTCATAAGAAACTATGGCATGTAACAGATCAATCCTTCCTTGTAAGCTAATCCCCAGACCCAACCTTACTCAAATAGGTGGTGAAATTTCATCTAGCATCTAGCATTTTCCACCCGGGTGAACTCGTCTTCATTTTTTTTGATGTTCTTGCATCAATGGAGATACAATTGACTGTCTCTTACTTATACGATAGGAATAAAAGTCTCGACTGTATTTTTGCGTCAGAATGGCTAAGGCAAGGGGACGAAAAAAAAACAGACGCATACAATTTAGTTGAGTCTGTCTCCCTCCTCCTCCTCCTTTCCTATTCTTCCCAGAGAAAACAATCGTGCCTTGCTAGTGAATGAGAGGAAATAGAAAAACTAACAGAGGATCAATAGGACAAGTATATTTAATAGGCTCAGTACTTCAACAAACTTGTGTACAACACCACAACTATATTCAAGCCAAAGTGCATAATACATAGGAGCAACTTCTCTCGATGTTTAGCAATCTAATGAAAATAAAAGTAGTAAATTGTATAGACAAAATGTGTACAAGAAAATTAGTAGTTTCGAACTTGATACGGTATTTTCATTCGGTGGTAAATCATAGAGCAGGTGCAGGAGAAGGCTACAAAAAATAACTCTAGTGCATAATGGTAGCACATCTACAAATTCAAATCCTTATGAATGGAACTCCAGCCACCCAACTTCCCAGAAGAGCCTTTCTTCTCAAGTCCTTTTGCTATCGTGCCATTGCCAGTTTTCTGCCATCATAGTGCAGTAAGCTGTCAGAATAGCGAAATAATACAGAGGTACTGGCCACCACAAGTATGGTCATAACACACTATAACTGATGTGGACACCAGAATTTCAAGGAGTATAAAGAAGTGTAAACAAGTGCATAGGCAGAAAACAGTGAAGATAACAAATGAATTACATAACATATTCCTATGGAGGGTTTAGAAATGATGGTGGAAATGAACTAAGAAACTGAGTTGAACAGTGAATTTGGGTAACCTCGAGTGAACATAGAATACTGTATTTGAAAAGAAAACATCAGGGTAACCCAATGAATGATAATGAAGTGGAAATCAGGTGCATTGAAACCTAAAATGACCTACACTGCACTGTCCAGAACAACATAGTGGCTCAAAAGCAGGGAAAAAAAATCATGCTACATTACTGAAGTAAATAATTACACACAGTGGCCTGATTAACATGGTAAGGTAAGGCTATGATACTGGAAAGTTATTTTTGGGTGCCGTACCTAAGTTACCACAAAGGATGGGTGAGGTTATAACTTAATCTGGTGAAACTAACAAAATGGAGTTGTGTGGGATTATTCTCCTACCTTGACACCATTTAGTTGTAACTTGACTTAAAAAAGTTGTAATTTTCGGTTGGACACCTCCTTCAGTACCATAGTGTTACCCAACTTTGTTATAGAGGTCATACCTTCATTGACTAAGATGACTGTTACTTAAACCTGCTATTGTCTATTTCATACCTTAGTGGTCTTGAATAAGTAAAAAACAAAAAAAGGTAAACCCAACAGACCTTGAGGCACAAGTTTCTTCTAGTATCACAAATTGGATAGTCATGAGGGCAACAGTGGCGATGGTCCTTACAACATACAGCCGAATCCAGCTCACAGCATTTCCATGAAAAGCATATCCCAAGAAGGCGCCATGAACAACAGCAAGTTTCACCTCCTGAACAGGAGGTAAGAAGATCACATTTAATAGGACCTGGGGAAGGAGGGGTTGGCGGATTTGGGCTAGTTTTAGTTGGATATGAAGCTAGCATGTTGATACCGCATACCCCTTCCGAATTGCCACTGCTACGTAGCATGTGAATATAACCACTCATTCCCCAACTTGTTCCCCATGAATTTTTTACAATCCAATAATCAACTCCATTTTCCGAACTATAACCCACAATCAATACAGCATGATCCAGAGAAGTTGAACATGGTCCAGTGAATATCCCCTGTTACAAGAATCTTCTAAACAATCAGAAAAATCATATTCCTTCAGTTTTTTAACAAAGGGCGATGATATTGAAGTTGATTACCAGGACCAACCTTAGAATACAAGTGAAATGCTCTCTCACTGCCACATATACCAACACTCACAGGCTGAGAAGCAACAACTTGTAATAGCTGTTTCTCATTATTTGGGGGCACATCGGTGTAACCATCAATGGTTACAACACTTCTCTTCAGCTGCCATTCAATAGATAGGATTTCATAAAGCAACAATATGCTAATAAAATTACGAATTATTATAGTTCTTTAAGTAGAAAGAGTTGAAAGAAAATGAGAATGGAAGTGACAAAACGGAAGTGGAGGAAAGTATATGGAGAAAAACATAAACAAATGAACAAAAATAAATAAAACCTTATTTTTGTTGCATGACCGTTCTCCACCTTGATAGGGATAATCCTCCTCACTGTCAATCCCATGATTTTTCTTGACAAATTCATAAGCATAATCCATGAGTCCACCCTCACAGCCACTATTGTAAGATCTGTCACAGTCAACTAACTCCTGTTCGGACAGGCTGATGAGAGATTGGCTGACAATTTGATTTATACCTTCCATTGCACCAGTTGCCGCGAACGACCAACATGCACCTGGACAGAAAACAGAACTAAGTGTGTCTTTGAATTCCTCCAACCAGTAGCAGGAGTAATTTGACTATTATATTGGTTGGTTTTGCAACAGATCCATATGGCACTACGAAAATGAAGTAAACCAGAACCATATTGATTTGTGCAACCAAAAGTTATAACACCTACTCCACTAAACAAGCAATTTACACTATATAACTAGTCCATAATGATAATTTTCATAAAACAAAACCAAGGGTGTATTAAGTACCATAACAGTTGTCCCTAAAGCAAATTTTGTACCCTCGGAGCAATCTCTCAGTGGAGGAGATTTGCTGCACGTCTAACCTCCAGAAGTATCAGCTCAGTCACATCAGTTCTTGAAAACATGCATGCAAGTAACATAACACCCAAAAAATTATCCAGTAGACCACCTGGCTTGAAGATAGCATCAGAATGAAATAAGAAATGGATAAAATGTTCCGAAGTTCTACTTACAAAGAATCCTTGAAAGGCCATGTTGTAAAAGGCATTAACATTGTGGTACAATTTAGTAACTGTCCCTTAACATTTTATTACTTTTTTATAAAATGGTCAAATGAACAAAACATCCATTATTAACTGAGACAAAGAATACAAATTATGTGCAAAAGGATGATTAAGTTGACTCAAAACTAGCTATGGATATGGGTTCCTTGCACGATTATGAAACCTGATCCTGCACTACTTGAAATTGAAGGAAAGCATAAAAAGAATAGACTCTGGTCGTGATACATTGAAACATCTAATGCTATAATTTACCAAGGGAAGAAGAGGTCCATACTTTGGAAGATTGAGCCAGACCAAATTTAATCAGCTTAGTTGCAATCAGACCTTCTATTAGAAGCCCCTACAAACCAACTAAAGAGTTTGCTTGTATAAATTATGTAAATTTGTTTGTTCACAAAACCCATTCTTATAAAATATGAATCCCTAAAATTCCTAACAATCTGAGCTTTATGAAAGCGAATGATTGTTTAATCATCACCGTTTGGATTGAAAATCCACTATAAAACAGATACTCCAATATTGGGTCTGCCCCTGCTGAATCCTATCCTAAATGGAGTCTGCAACCTGCAGTTAGCATCTATTCGCCTTGCATTCGGTTCTAGGATATCAGTTCTTCATCTTCATGCATCTCTAAATCCATTTCTCAAAGATGATGCTTATCACTGTAAAGGCTGTCCCCTAAGTTCATCCCTACTTGGTTTAGCAACCACAATCTACACTTGTACAACAATTACTGACACAAAAAGGGAAAAATCGAAAAGGGAAAAGGAACGAAAAAGTGACAGGGAGAAAAGATCCAGGATCAATGTAAAGGAGGCCGAAAAGGCTAACAAGAAGTGACTACGAAGTTAGGATTCCAGCAAATTCATTATTAATCAAAATAACATCTCCAACAAGCATAAAAAACTATAATCTTCCAAGATAAAGCATCAAATTCAATCTATATCTCATTATAGACAGATTTCAATTCGGGCATTCGTAGAATTTCATCAAAAATGCAATATGCAGAAATAATGTGGACAAGCATATACTCCTATTTTGAAAACAGTTATAGCTGTAAATGAGGAAGAACTGGAAGATTAATCGAAACACTAACATACCACAACTGCCCTGATCCTTGACAGGAGTAACTGCTCCTTTCTTCCTCCAATCTACAGAAGAAGGAATGTCAGTGTCACGAACAATCCCTTGAACCGATGACCCACGATTCAATCTTATCAAATCATTGGCAGCAGCTGAAAGACCCAAGTAAGAGGCCTTGAACTCATGGTGGGTAAGATCAGCAAAGGCGTTAAGAGAGAGAGTATAGGAGGAATTAGCCAGAATGTTGTGGTGGGTAACATAGGCATAGTTGTCTTCAAACACTTTAAGCCTGTACTGCTTTTCTTGCTCTGAAGAGTACGTTTTCCCATGTCCTTGACACCAACTGTCAAAGAGATCAGAGGTGAACGATGATAAAGATATGGGCATATGGAATAACAGAATAAGAATCCAAACAGTCCATCGCCTACTCATTTTTGAGAGAGACAGGGAGAGAGAGTTGGGTGTTTCTTGATTTTGGATTCCTAGGAATGTGGTCAACCAAGGAGCTAGGGAAATTTGGGCTCCCTTGATTGGAATTTGTCTGAACGCTTAGCAAGTTGCGGGCTGAGTAATTATTTGCACTTATTGAGAAGCAGACACCAGATGGGTAGTAAATAGTGACCTTCTTGTAACCTCCCCCCCACCCCCCCCACGCCCACTCCCCAAAAAAAAAAAACTAATCTTCTTGATGGTGGATAACAAAAAAAAAAAACACTTTATCCCCCTTCATGTTTGTCTTCGTCACAAATAAACCCCACAATTAAAAAATTAATCTAATTTGTTTACATAATTTGTTGAATTCACAACTATTGAATTAATAACAGATCCCGAAGAATAATGAGACTCGGTGTCAATCTAGTAAAATGAGTGATTACTTGTGACAAAGTAGTTCTGAACACTAATTATGAAAATTAGTGGGTTGTTCCGATTGTAATATTTGTGAAAAATAACTTATTAATGCGTGTGTTTGACTGTATGTTGAATAATATAATATATTGTTATTTTTTAATGACTTACGTGATTCGTTGGTGGACCTTCATGTGTTGGGTATAGTTTTTAGGGTGAATTGCAGTTTGCATTTTAAAAAGATTTTAAATTTTTTATTTTATACCCTTAAAAATTAAATTTTTTATATTAAATTTTTAATGTATTAAAAATATTATAATCTAACCCCTCTATTAACTTTCTGTTAGTTTTTTGTTAGTGTCAATAAGTTGATTTTTGACAAAAAAATAACGAAAGTTAATAGAAGGGTCACATTGTAATACTTTTGATACATTAAATATATAATATTAAAAATTTAATCAGGTATCTAATAAAAATTTTAAATTTTTTAAGCTATAAAATACAAAAAACCTAATTTTTATTAGATTACCCCACATATGACTCAAATGCCTTGTTGTGGTAAGTTTAGAATTAAACCAAATTTTATGTATTTCTAAACATTTTTTTATCAGAATAATCTTATTTGAATCTAATTTTTTTTATCAAAAACTATTGTTTATCTATTACTAGTGGATTCAATGGCGGAGGGAGGGTATGGCCAAGGTGGGCACGTGCCCCCACTCAAAAAAAAAAATTTTTTTTAGTTAAGTATATATATCATATATTTGTATAATATATTATTTGTGCCCACCCAAAATCCAAGATAAAAATATTAAGCCCACATTATTTATCCAAAATAATTAAAAAATTAATACCATTTAAAACAAAAAAATTGAACACACTATTATCCACACAAACTTATTAAAAAATCAAATATTTGACCTATCATAATTCATCCAAACCTATTAAAAAAATAAAACTTTTACCCCAATATTAAAAACAAAATTTTTGGCCCAACATTAAAAACAAAACTTTTGTCCCACCCACCATTAAAAAACTAAACTTTTGGCCCACCCACCATTAAAAAATAAAACTTTTTTGTTATTCTTGAAATGATTTTTATTGTATCAATTTCGGCTAAATATTTTTTTATATCAGTTATATTTTGTCCCCTCATAAACTTTCATGATTTCGCCCCTGACAATATATATATTTTTTTGACATTTTTTATGTTAAATGGATTTTATGTATCAAATATAAT
>CM042184.1:51943451-51992594 GCA_023539305.1 Ilex asprella
TGAGTTCATGTATGTACACGAATTGAAAAAGGAATGATTTTTATCCTATTATTGTAAATAACTTTTGCAGGTAATTCGAAGGAGGCGTTTGAATAATGGAAGTCGATCCACGACAGTACGAAAATATTGTAAGTTGTTCCTTCTTTTATCCAAAATTGAAACCGCTATTCTCAATATTTAGGTATATAATCTTACCGTATTAGGATGATTATATCTATGTTTGTGATTTTTTTGATTTTCGATTGTTTATAATTGTTAGTCGATATTATTACTCTCAAATTGTTGACTTTTCTACGTTGTAATTATCAAAAACCTAGGTTCATACTTTTGGTTTGAGTTCAAGTTGCTGTTTAATGTTTTTCTGTTTTTTAAGTTAGTAAGTCAGTTTAGAAAACGAAGTCGTTGGGAATTTGTGTGAATCTTCTGTTGATTGACTCGGTTCTTGTATTTGTCCACCAACGTGATTAGAATGTTGGGTAATAAAAACTAATGATCTCGTATTCTTTATTTTTATCTAAATTTTTAGCAAAAAAATAGGTTGATTTAAATTCTTTTCCTTTTAAGAGGTGGAATAGAATAACCCAGTTGAAACGTAATGATCATTAATCTGTAATGCATTGAATGTCCCTTAATGGGTCCCATTCTTCTACCGTTTCTGGAAAGTCGATGCCTATTCATAGCTTTTACTTTGACACCAAAGAAGAGTTCGACCCAATGCTTACATGTGCAGTTTGTACTATTGCGGTTTTTGCTGTATGATTTTAAGGGCTTTTACACTTCAATTGATGGATCAGATGCATGGGAATGAGCTACATAAAAGACATAGAAACAAGTTAAGCTAATGAACAAGGTCAATTGTTGGACCTATGATTGAATGCATAATTGGGTAGATGAAACAGAAATATTAAAAGAAGAATAAGATTGGAAAAAGTGAGGGTTTTTTATTTTTTTCCTTTTCTCTCATGATAAAAATAGAGTTCTGTGTGGACCTCTTATTCGGTTCTGCCATGTGTAATTTGATAGTTATGCAACCTTGAAATTGGAGGTTGGATGATCATTTGGATGAATTTGCATTGTCCATGTCAAGATTAAAATTGCCATATATATATGCCATATCTCATGTAATACAAAAACCTAGTTGTGGCAGTTGGATACTGAGATTTCCCAACATTTGATGATTAGTGGTGAAATAGCCATCAGTTATCAGTAAGAATGAAAAGTAGTCATATTTATTTGTGAATTGCAATTAGTTTTCTGAAAGTGCCTCTATTGCCTTTTCTTTTCAAGAAGCATTTTATTTTTGGAATGTTAGTTATGTATTTTCTATCAGTTGACCAAACTGATCCTAAAAATGTTTTGAAAATTTGGTTGGTGGCATTGCCTAAAATTGTTTTGGATTGATGATTCTAGTTGTTGGCTTACATGACAGTGGTCGCAAAACATATAGAAGCCTCATCTTGTGTTGGCATTATACTGTTTTATAGATGCCATGTGTCCATTTTCTAATTTCTAAATGGTTTTCAGATGTGCACATGTAAAATTTGTTTTTTTTTCTAGTTAGAAATTGACAAATTCCACACTCTGTCTCTACAAGAAATTTCAACTTATACATGAATCACTATGTGACATATGGATGCATGTTGTATATATAGTGATGTGGGGCTTCCGTTATTATGTTTGCTTGAGATTACTTTGGTTATACACTGTGGATAACTTTAAGCCTTTTGACTTGCTGGCATGGTGTTTTTTTAAGAGTTTATTTGATAACAAATTAGTGATAGCAGAGGATATAAAGAATAAGTCATTAACCAATGCAGGCCAGCTTGTAGCTGCTCAGGTTCCAGCCAGCACTATGAACCAACATTGTCATGCTTGTTAACGCAAGCACTTTACCTTGGACTAAGCAAGCTCCCCTCTAATAGAAAAAAAAAAAAAAATGTGCTGAATGTGTCCCCAGCTTGTCCCAAATTCTTTTGAATTTCAATTATTTTCACATCACTGACATGTGTTCGAACGTATTCGGAGCGTGTCCATGTCCCGGCCACGCCAAACACTAATACATAGGCATAGGTTTGAAAGGTGTTTGTGCTACCTAGATTACTTGGATTTGTGATTCTATAATGTTATGTGTGCTTGTAATTTTGTTGTAAAGAAGATCACTCCTGTATCAACCTAAAGGTGCTTTTATGTGCTCTAATTCTAAACTTGATTTGACTATATGCTTACTTATCTTGACAGGCTATCAATGACAATGACATACATAACATTGTCCTGTCATATCTTGTGCATAACTGCTTCAAAGACACTGTGGAATCATTTGTTGCTTGTACTGGGATTAAGCAGTCTGCTGATCATCTTGAGGACATGGAGAAAAGAAAACGTAGGTGATTTTTTTTTTCATTTATAACTTTTGGATTTTGGAAGACTGATATTCGAGGCTTGAATTTTGCTTTCGGGTGGGTCATTTTGCTTGGTTGTGGTGAAATTGCAAGATTGGGTTCGATGTCAAAGCACAAAAATGTGTTTGGTTCATGAACAAGCCATAAGCACAATTTTTTCCCGGCAATGGATCTTAATGAAAGTGTTTTTATAACTCAAGGGGCATGGAAATTGGCTATTACATTGACTGCTCCATGAGATAAGCTAATACATATAGACAGGCATCCAGTAACGCATGCAGTAACGAACAGGTCTAGAATGTTGGTACTCTTGTGTCTTCATCTAGGGGCTTGCATGTGGACACTTGAGGCAAAGTCAATTGTTTAACGTTGCTCGCCTAAATGGTCAAAAATGTGGATGTTATCTTTCAGCTGTTTTACCTCTGGATGCGTACACATATCGGCCAGATTAAATGTTTATCCGCCGCATTCCTTGGAAGAAATGATTGAAAGAAAAGAAGCTAAAGTTAGAATTGTTTTGTTGTTAACTATTATGATGCTGAGATAGAGTTTTATTGGTAAATGTTGGATATTCTTATATATTTATAATTATTTGGGCTGCTTGATTGGTGGTGCTAATTGTGCAATTATTTTTAGGTATTTTCCATTTTGCATTGGAGGGAAATGCATTGAAGGCCATTGAACTGACAGAGCAACTTGCACCTGACTTGCTGGACAAAAACAGGAACCTGTATTTTGATCTTTTGAGCCTTCATTTCGTTGAGCTTGTCTGCTCTAGGAAATGGTGAGCAAAGTAATAACATCTCTTTGGTTTTCTTTTATGTTTTGTTGAGTTCATGTTTCCTCTTTTATCTGAATACACATTTCTGTGGCAGCACAGAAGCTCTGGAATTTGCCCAGACCAAATTGACTCCTTTTGGAAAGGAGCAAAAATATGTCGAGAAGCTTGAAGTATGCCTCTTCCCAAAGGAAATCATGTTAAGCTTTTCTAATGTTATTTGCCTAGATCCTCAATGAAATGAGACAATTGTGATGGTATTGCAGGACGTCATGGCTCTGCTAGCTTATGAAGAACCAGAAAAGTCCCCAATGTTTCATCTACTTAGCTTGGAGTACCGGCAGCATGTTGCAGACAATTTGAATAGAGCAATACTGGGTGTGTATCTGTCAGGATCCTACTTTCCTTCAAGTACTTACACTGTTCCTAGGAACCTTTTTATTTCCCACCTTTTCCATCTTCCCATAAATGTCATTTGCTGGTTATTGTCTCAATGGTCTCTGTTCTACTGAACTCTATTTATTGGTTCCTTGTCTTTTGACTCGTGGTATTGGCAGCACATGCCAACCTGCCCAACTATTCAGGGGTGGAAAGGCTAATACAGCAGACGACAGTTGTTAGACAATTCTTAAATCAAGAGCTCGGCAAGGTATGAAGTTGGTTACCAATCAATTGTTTGGGAGTAGTTGATTGAAAAGTTTTTCCGTTATATCGTGGAACAATGGTTGTATCTGTCTTGTTGCTTGAGATCATAATGGGCCAATCTTTGTCTCTCTGCTTCCTTTTGAACTAACTGAGCCATGAGCAACTTGCCTCTTACTCTATTTTCATTTTACTGTAGGATGCGCTTCCACTATTTTCATTGAAGGAATTTCTCAAGATCTAGACCAGGGAAGTTCCTCGAAGCATTACTGTCATTGGACGATCTGCCATATTTGTATCTGTTTATTACGGTGTTGCTAAGTGTATTCTTTGATCTCAAGTGAAATGTAGTCATCGATGCTTGCATATTCTTCAAATGTTCTTGGGTAATGCAAGGTTTCATCGAGTCAGGAGTGCAACTCTGCTTCTCCCCATTCATTAACTTCTTGTAGCCATTTTCTTATGTAATTACTCAAGTATGTCAATCGTGTCGGGTGAGATAGGGTTCGTGTCTAGTCTTAATGGGGTTCGTATAAAAAGATATTTTATTAATATCTAATTCGTTAATTAATCTGTGTCTGACGAATTGTGTCATATACGGTTCGTATCGTATAGATTGATGTATAAATGATTTGTGTAGCATATTTTTTTTGATTGATTTTATCCATACTTGATTTGTTTATTAATCATATTGTGTTGGATTCACTCGTTTACGAAACAGGTGATTTAAGAAAAAACTTAAACCTTCTAATTTTGTGTTGTTTTAACGAATTATATCATATTTTGTCACCTTATATTATTCAAAATTTTGCACGTCTGTATTCCCTTGTGATGATTGTGTACATCATGTACTCGATTAATTGCATACCCACATTATTTAGTGTGTTCGAAGTGCTATACTTTGCCTTATGATATGTAGTACCTGATAAATTCAAGATACATGTCTACACAATAATAGGACAAGTGGCATAAGTCATCACTTAACGTAGTGGGGAACGACAAGGTCTAGTTGGACTGGTATAAATAACAATGCAAGGTGTGGCACTCTCATGCACGACTTTCCATGTGCGACACTCTTAGAAGTGACACTCCATGAGCGACGCCTCCAGGCGCAACACCGCAACATGGTGAAACAAATAAATATTCATTGTAATGGTGATTTCATGTTCAACATTAATGATATGGTATTATCAATTAATAATATGTAAACAAATAAGAAAATTGTCCATTTACAAGTAAATAACTAATTGTACATGTAAACCAATAATTACTAACTTTTCTTTCATGAAAGTTAATAACTATCCAAGTGAGGTTTATTTTGCCCATTTTAAGTTTTATTATTAGTTTGTGATATCATATCATCAATGCTGATATGGTATCATCATTGTATTGCATATTTTCTCGCGAAATGCATTCCCATCACAATAGAAGTGACAAAATGAACTCTTCATGAAGGGTGGATAAGAGTGGAATCGTAAAAGCTTGGGAGTAATCTCAGCAAGACTTGCTTCCCCTAGGATTGATATCCTCAATCTATTGAACACCGTTACTTGACCAACCCTCTAGAGTAAGAGAAGGGGTCCCCACTTAAAATTAAGATAGTATAGCCCTCCTCGAGGGAGAATTGTGCAACGAGGGCGGAGGAGGAGGATTGTTCAGCTTGGAGTACGGTCTTGAAGGTTTAGTTTATTCAAGTAGGTCTCCTAATTTATAGCTCACACTACTCAACGGGATGTGCTTGACTGGGATACGGAGAGATTCCTAAAATATCTGGGGTCATTAGTTCTAACCATAATATGGAATAATAGGGCATGTGAATTGGTGGCTGAAAGATCGAAATTATGTTGGTTTATTCTATTGAACACCTCAACAAAGTTCTCAAGGAATGCTCCACAAAGGAAAAAGAGGACCCCAAGGTAGGAGCGTGTTGGGGGCTCTCTAAGTCATGGTCCTGCGAACGGTCAGTGACCTTGGGAGTCCCATCTCACCTCGGTTGTTACACCTTCCCTGGACCCGTGTCCATGTTACGTTTGGAAAAATGTCACGTGTACCTAGTTAATGTTGGGACACGTGACTCACAGTTAGTGGCCATTGGTATCACCGTAGTTGAGGCAGTTATGGATTAACACAAGTATTAGGGGTCGTGGTTGGTAGTCCTTTGGGCAGCTCAACCTATCCAAACACTATATTATAAATACCCACTTTACTTGCCTACTACGGAAGAAGATAGAAGATATTTTATTACTTGGCTGGTGAGAGTTTTTATTCCACTTACCCTTTGCCCAATTTGGTTAGTCTCTTCCTTAATATGTTGTTTGAGTTCTTTCAATTCTATCAGCTTATCCTACTCATCCCTTTCAATTATCATCGACATAAACACGTGTTAACCTCTTTTAAATCTCCACCTACATAATGCAAAGATAATTGACCATTACTATCAATGTTGATATTTTTGTTGCTGAAATACTTTTCCGTAAAATTAAATGACAGTGATGTACATAACTTGTTCACTGATCATAATAAAGATACCCACAAACTCCATGCCAGAAGCCAAAACACTGGAGAATGAGGGAAAATTTTGAGCCTTAGAATCTACATCCTTTCCAACACACCATGTACGAGTGAGAGGTGTACGTATAAATAGTGAGTCGTGTTTAAAATACACGTATTTGATCCACAGAAAATGAAAGTTTATGTGAAAAGATTCTCAAGGAGATTTTCATTTCCCTCTTGCTGCTGCTAACATCCAACCATCAACATTTAGTATTCACTTTTTAGAGGAAGAGGAGATCATCATCATCTTCCCATCACCCCCCTTGTTTGGTTGTGTTATGTTCAGTCCTCTCTCTCTCTCTCTCTCTCTCCCCCCTGTGCTAGTTCTCTTTTTATTTTTTTTGGGCCAGTGAAGAAGATTATTATCTTGTTTGCTTGTGTTCTCTTTCCATCCTCTGATAGTTATAACTATTTCAATGAATCCACAGCCATTCTTTTGAATTCTACAAACTTCCAAGTCTCACCCACCAAAAATATACGGACTTGGATGGCCCACGTATCAACTTGTGTTGCAAAATGTCAAAATGCCAGGTTTTGGGAGTATCAGCATGAACTTATCCACAATCACTTCCTCACTGTGACATCACAAATTCATATCCCCAATAGTTAATAGCCGGAGGCATTTTGGGCTTAAAGCGAAATTAATAAATATTTTTTTAATATTAATCACAAATTTATCTTTTATTTTTTGAAATATTAAATATGAATTAAAATTTTATATTCAAATTTTTGTTATTATCGTTGAACTTAATAGTAAAAGGCAACGTGATTAAAAATTTATAATGATATATTTAAACTTGACTATTTTTTAGTAGTTTTGATTTTACTATTAATTTTTTTATTTCTTTTAGAAAAATGAAATTTTAGTGCCTTTAATTTCGGTTGACTGAATTATTTAAAATCTTTTATTTTGATTTAAATCTAAATATTTTGTGAGACCATGGTTTTAGATTTTTTGGTGAGCGATATCCTCTCTCTTCCCCTCTCTCTCTGTCTCTCTGTCTCAAGCAGCCATCTTTGAGTGTGTGCTCTCCCCTTATCGCCACCTGAGCTTGTGTACAAAACTATTCCCAAGCCATGTGTACTGTAATAGAGAAAAACTTGAGTTCACTGAGGACACGATCAAACAGGTTGGTCTTGCCAGCTATCAGTAAAACTTATCAATGGAGACACGTAACAGTACTTACTCCCTCCATTAAAGCTATACCCTGATTTTGTAGTATAAATGAGAAATCTATCGAGAATTGAGATCTCATCTTTCAAGTTTATACAGACATAACATGCTGAAATCATCAGTGATGAACATGGGAGAGGGAAACCAAGTGAAGAGACCTGCACAAGCGAGCTCAAGGAAAGGCTGCATGAGAGGGAAAGGTGGTCCTGAGAATTCTGCTTGTACCTACAAAGGTGTTCGACAGCGGACTTGGGGCAAATGGGTGGCGGAAATTCGCGAACCGAATCGCGGTTCTCGTCTCTGGCTAGGTACTTTTGAGAACTCATATGATGCTGCTCTTGCCTACGACGCTGCTGCTCGTAAACTCTTCGGTCCCGACGCTACGCTCAATTTACCACATTTGTACAACAAGTCCCAGTTACCAATCTCCTCCTCCGCCAACACCCATGTCACGAACATGGGAAATGAACCGCAAATGCAACAGAATCCGTGTACTGCGTGTTCATCGGAAAGCTCGTCATTTGGTGGCGTATCCGATGAACAGCCAGTGTTTTTTGACAACAACTCCGCTAATACTTTTCTAGCTGAGAATGTTGTACCCCACGAAAAAATGGGTGAAAATGAAGTGGGAATTGAAGGGCTTTGGGGGAATTTGAATGCAAACTTGCCAGAGTTTGATGATTCATCGTTATGGGCGGAGGCGGCGGCAACTACGTCTTTTCAGGCGGTCAGTGAGCCGGGGGTTTTCTCCGGAAACTTTGAGGATTGGAAAGGGTGGGAGCCCATGCACTACCCATGGTGCTCTTAGAGCTTGGTGTAAATAAATTAGCAGTGAACAGTGTGCTGTAAATAGTACATGTGCATATATTATTATTGTTAAGGAAAAATACTAGGAACATATATTTATGATGTGCTACGTTCAGGTACTGCCAAGTACTTATTGGAGTTGGGCTGTGGTGGCTCTCATACTAATCCAGATATGTATTGTGTGCTCTGTGGTACATTAGTGTATTTGGTGAAAGAACCCGTATAGAGTATGGTGACATATCGTTCTTTTTGTTCTTTTTTATTCAAATTTCCTCAAAATTATTTTCTTCTTTGTAAGACCCAATATGCATAAGCGAGTTATGTTTGGTTGATCGGTTGATCTAATCGGAATGAAATTGATGGCAGAAATCTCGTACCTTAAATATTTCCTTTTACCCAATTGCCAATCCTTCTTGATTACCTCAATCTCCATTAATGGCGATGTAATAGGAAACAGATTGGTCACTTACTGGAGTCAAAAACCCATTTACAATGTTGTGTTGGATACACCTTCCTTAATTAATAGTTGGATGTACTTTAATCGAAGGCATGGTTTTCAATATGTCTTTAGATAGACACCCAACCAGTCCGGTTAGCTACTGAACGATTCTTTTGGGTGGGACGCAAGCTAGGCCTTACGGGCAAGCATCTACCGCAACGCAAATAGGCATTGTTCACCACCACCCAAGTAAGCAAAAGATTCGAGAGTCTAGACTGAAAATACATGCATAAATTATGGGGTTATTTATCTGGAATTCGTTATTATTTGCTTCCGTATTGTTTAGCATAAAGTATTTGTTACGTCTGTTTTATTCTAAGTTTTGAGCTACTAAAACAAAATTAAGTCATGGATGGAAGAAAAGACCCAAAATTGCAGAGTAAACCGCCGAAAGAAGATAAGCAAAACCCAACGTGAGGAAACAGAAAATAATTAAAAAGGAATCCTTATTGGTAACCAAGTCATACAATTCAGTTAGACAGGGCTATTTTTGCTGATCAATTGATAGTATTCATCCACATCATTTTGTAAAGAAAGTAAAAACAGGGCCTCTCCATTTTGTAAGATGGTCCAAAAATTTTAGAGTTAGGCTTGTTAGTCTTCTTGGACTCTTACGACTGCAATATAGTCGTAAATATGAAATTAGGTAAAATATATTTAACATTTTCATGTATCCTTTTGTTTTTGTTCATAAAAAAAGAAAAAAACAAAAAGAATATAGGGTTTATGGATGGAGGGAGAGATTAATCACCCAAATCCCCCCACCCCACCACCCCCCAAAAAAAATGTGTGGCCCATATTCATAATTACTTATGATACCCAAAAATGACATCAGTTATAAATTAAGGGATAATTAGATAATTGATTTGTGAAAATAGTCAATGGAGGATGTCTATCTCTCGACTTAATGGCTAAACGTCTATACTCAAATAACAAGTCAATGTTGTTCACATACGACCTCAGGTACAAGTGTCCAAGTCGTCCACGTTACATCACAAGGAGAATCAACTTTTCAGGACAGGTGTTTGGAGCAAACTCTTTTGCTCATGAATTGGCTAAAGGAATAGGAGGTCATCTAAAAACAGAACAACCTCGTAACAAGCTCTTTCATAGGTATGGAAGACCAAGACATATCCAAGCTTAAAGTTAAGCCGCAAGGCCACCTCAACATGTTCTAGAAACTCATATCACTCATAAAGAATATAGTTTTTAACAATCCAATATTCCCTCAATACAATCTTAAAAAACTAGGGAATCCTGCGATGATGACAAAATGACCACCCCATTTATGAGTATAGATAAAAAGACTTTCTCAATGTAAAGGGATTGGACGAATTTTAACTCTATCTTCTTTTTCAAGTAATATGCAGTTTTTCAATGAGTAAGAGACTCCATTAGAATAAATTAGTCAAATTTTTCAGTTGGTGAACCATTATAATTTGTGTGTTCTTACTTGTCCTTAGCTTGGACCATATTCCCAGGTTCACTGTAGCAATTGGGTAGAACCACCAAGCTCAACCTCAAGTCGTCTTCTTCCCTACTAATTACGTACACACTCCTGTTCGTAAGTCTCGAACTCTTTAATTTAAGCATTTTTCTCATGTTTTGAATTCATACATCATCAGTAACCATTGGCCTCACGATTATAAACATGATCAATTAACTCAATTTGAAGTTAACAATGAATTAGTGGATTTGAGTTTATTGATGCGTGGATTTATTAAATAAACGAGTCAACGTGCACCAACTAAATATGAAATATACCCGCTAAATAAGACTTATACATGAGGGAAACCCAACAATATATAACCATAAATATGTCAAATATGAATTGATTGACACAATACAAAACGATAGAAAATGATCCATTCACAACTCCACTAACAATACAATATACGTTAAAATAACAGGCTTAGAGTTGTTTGCAAAATGATGACCGGAGCAGTTGCAGGCATGCAAGAATTGTTAACATAAAACATCATAATTTTTTCAAGCCAGCAGGAGAGCAGAGCTGGAGTTGTGCATGCTTGAATGGGCTGTATTCTTGACTCACGTATCCTCCAATACATTTTTTTCATCAACTTTTTTCTTGACAGATTATCATCTATCACTAATAAGCGAGTGATTCACTTGTTTACAATAAATTTTACTCGAAGCGTGGTATATAATTTGCCAAAAAAAAAATTGACTATAAATGGATCGGAAAGGATCTAACTCTTAATGTCGGTGTAAGAGTAATGATATTTGGACCTAATCAAGGATAAAAATTTTATTTCGGTGCATCATTTCAATTACATAGGAAACGAAAACAATTCGATAAATTTTTAAAACCTTTTAACCCGTTTCAGAAACAGAATAAAAAAAATAAAAAATTTAAGAATTATCTCTTCAAAACATTGGTTGAAATATACTAAAGTATCTTGAAATACATTAAAACATTTTGAAACAATTGAAACATTATAAAACACCTCAAAATATATTGAAATATTTTGAAATATTAAAATTTTGATTTCATCATTGATTCGTTTCGATCTCTTTAGAAAAAGAAATGCTTTAGATATTTTGAAATAAAATTTTGATCCTTAGATCTAATGATGTAACTTTATTATGACCATTAGATTAACACCAAGTTGCACCAAGCCTTTTGAGAATATTCATCCAGCAATTTTGTCCTACGCAATTTGACCTGAATGTTGGGTGACTAGGGTCGGCAGTTTGAAAAATTCCAACTTCTCTTTACATCCACTCCAATTCTATATTCTTTCAACATTGGGTTGAACTACAGTTTGCCTTTATTAGTTTATTTGCGCAACATTTTGCAATCAAATACATTATTAAACCTTGTCGCCGGCAATAACCTCCAAGTGTTCGACAAAATGGGGCTTTAGAAGCCTTCAAAATTATACTAGTCAAATGTTCAATAAATATACAACTGTAAAATCTTCACACGAATTGGAAAAAGGTTAGATTAAATATAAATGCAACACCCTTTGCACAGAAAATTGAACTTATTAGAGACTGAAAACTTTGTAGTACTTTCATGGACAAAATCAAGCCTTCCAGTGATCTGTTCGACAAGTCCTATATCGAGGCATCCATGGATGGAATGGAACAAAACAAGCAAAACGTCATGGTAATGATGTCCTAGTTGAACTTGATTTATGTTTTAAGGTTTTGTTTATTATTAAGGTAAGCTGAGGGGGTAGTTTTGCAGGAAGGAAACCAGTCCACAACATTGGTAAGCAATGGTTGTGTTGATTTTAGAGGAAGAATTGCCGATAAGAGAACCACCGGAGGATGGAAGGCCTCTCCTTTCATCATTGGTATTTAACAATTAGCCTCGTACTCTGGACTGTTTTTTTTTTTTTTCTTTTTCGAATAGGTCTTATGCAATTGCATCTTTGATCTTCCTTATACTTTGCATTGGGGCTTGATGTGGTTGATGTATATTGTTTGGTTTTGCAGTCAATGAGGTGGCTGAGAGGTTAGCATTTTTTGCGGTGGCGGTGAACATGGTACCCTACCTTTATGTTGAGATGCATCAGTCACTCCCTAATGCTGCCACTCATGTAACTGATTGGATTGGAACTGCTTATGTTCTGACCCTTCTCGGAGCATTCCTTGCTGATGCTTATTTGGGACGGTTCTTAACCATCATCATCTTCTCTTGCATCTATTATGTGGTAAGAACCAGCAAGTTTGCCCTGCCTAATTTGCCATTTAAAGCCTGCATTTGGCAGCAACTTCAAAATAGTTCATGGCCATTTCAGGCATAGGCTGCTTTCTAGAATGAGTGAATAATGCCATGCTTACCAATTTTTTTTATCAAATCTTCATCCCAAATGATGTGGCACAAATTTTCACCATCAAATAAGTGGGTTCTATTAATATTTAATGACAGAGTTTGTGCCACATCATTTGGGATGAAGATTTGATAAAAAAAATTAATGAAAAATTTGGTAATTTTTTTTGATAAGCATGGCATTTTCCAGAATGAGCTTTGAGCATTTATTTTAGGAGTGAAACTCTTATAGGCTTGGTGGGTTGAGAGGCAATCCTAACACCCAAATTACAAAACATCAACCTATGCTCAACCCGAGTTCAAATTTAACCTAAAACTTTTCGATTCGAAGTTGACCCATGTTCAAACTGTTAAATAATTTGGCTCTAAAGGGTTGCCAATTTTTGTACTCATGACGTCTGAGTCTAAAACTCGTCTCTATTATCATTTGAGCTACCCTTAAGGTTGTTAAAGCTCAGATCAAACCTAAGGTACACAAGTCAGATTGATTGTTAGGTTGCACTAATTGGGTTGGAAATGAAGTTAAATTAAAAGTTAATTTGTGTTGAACTCAAATTTAAGTATTAGGTGACACAACTCACCTTAAAATTCTAGTTCAATTTGGATTGAGTTTCCAAAACCTAAAACCCAATCCAGGTACTGCCTGAATTTAAATATGGCAAAAAAAAAATTCATCCACCTCAACCCTGGTATGAGAAATTTTTGTTCAAGTACTAAGTGTTTTGGATTAAACTCAAATTGGTTAGTCCTAATTTATATCACATAGCTGGCTAGGCCAAGGATGTGGGAATGGAAATGTTATTCATGTGTATTATTTTTCAATGTGACAGGGCATGGTGTTGTTGACACTTTCAGCATCCATAGACAGCTTACGTCCACCACTATGCATCAAGCAACCCTGCATACCAGCATCATCCAACCAAACAGCCTTCCTCTACGGTGCACTGGCCCTCATCGCTCTCGGAACCGGCGGCATCAAGCCTTGCGTTTCCTCCTTCGGCGCCGACCAGTTCGACGAGGCCGACAAAGGAGAAGTCCAAAAGAAGTACTCATTCTTCAATTGGTTCTTCTTCGCAATCAACATGGGTGCACTCTTGGGAATCACATTCATGGTGTACTTACAGCAAGAGAAAGGCTGGACTTGGGGGTTTGCAGTTCCGACAGGAGTGATCTTCTGCTCGATAGTTATATTAGGAGCTGGTTTTCGGAAGTATAGGTACCAGAAGCCGATGGGAAGTGCTTTTACTAGGTTTATTCAGGTGATTGTGGCCTCTGTGAGGAACCATATGAGAGGAGTTGAAGTGGGAGTTGCAGGTGATCTTCATGAGGTTAAAACTGAGAAATCTGATATTTTTGGTGCTCGAAAGCTTGCTCACACTAGACAATACAGGTCAGTTTTATGTATCATATTTTGTACCTATTTTCTTAGTTATCAGAATCGGACCTAACGAGAAGACAGAGAGGACTTACTAGTTAACACAAATAAACTTGTCACGAGGGACTTATCCTCATGAATACTTTAGTTCTGGCGTAGATGATTTGCCTTTAATCGCTGACCAAAGTGAGAATTAATTGAAGTGTGCATAAGTTGACCCCTACATCCCTAACTGATGAAAAAAAATAAACTAGTTAACACAAGTAGGGAGAGAGCTCATCAATTGGCTAGGTCAAGCAGACCGTCGTATGTGAGAGTGAGACAGTGAGAGAATTTGGAGAAGAAATCAATTTAGGACAAACTTGTCTCAAATTAAACTTTTTATACCACACAAAATCGAATCGCTCGGGTCTCTAAAATCATTCAACAGACAATTTAATAGTTGAATTAGACCGTAAGACCAGTTTGTCGATTTGACTTATCAGTTCAATCCTATTCTAATAACACTGCCTATTTTTATGATCTAGTTTATTTAACTTATCAGACTGATAGTGGATCGTAACTAATATTTTCTAAGGGAAATTAGCCATTCCCTAAATTGAGGAGAACTCACTTATTTTAGTATTATGGACTATGATCACTATCAACTGAACAGAGTCATTTCTTCAGGCTTGTTTCAAATTTTAATAGGTTATTCTTTAGATTGACTTGCTGGATCCTTTTGTGATTGAGGACACTGTACTGCTGTGACTCTAAATTGAGTTGAAGATACAGAATCTGACCCAAAATTACTTACTTTCTGCACTGACAATCACCTTACAGTCTTTACTTTTCTGGCCTGATATTGATAGATCTTGTTCTTATATGATACATAGATACATAAATTGACTTGAAATCAATAACTGGCTAATGGGTTCATGGGATGAATAGGTGGAACCACCACATAAATGTCTCGATAAGAATTAACTTAAAGACGATACAAATCCATTTAACACGAATCACATTTAGTTATATTTCTCTTTATCGAGAAATCGAAGAAGTGCATACTGGGGTTTTGTCTAAGCCCGTTCATATGGCCCCTAATCGTATGATACCTAAACTAAAAAATTTTATAATACCAGTAGAAATTTAGGTCTCTCCAGTTCACCCATTACTATAATTCCAAAATGTCTATGGAATCACTTATATATTTTATGAGCCCAACATGGATATTATAGATAAACTGATTGTGAATCTCATTAATTTTGAGACGACGGGACTTAAATATGATACAAACCCGACAAATTCCGGAGAAAAAAATAAAGCCTTTCAATTAATCAAAGTTTGGTGTCTTTGTTTTGTAGATTTTTGGACAAAGCAGCTGTTGTAACAGACCCTGAAGGCAACACAAAGAGCCGTTGGAGATTATGCACAGTCACACAAGTAGAAGAATTCAAATCTTTCATCAGAGTCCTACCCATATGGGCATCAACCATGGCTCTCTCCCTTTCATTTGCTCAACTCTCAACCTTCTTCATCACTCAAGCCAGCAAAATGGACAGAAAACTTGGCAAACACTTTGAAATCCCCGCCGGCTCCGTCACGGTCTTCGCCGCCATCAACGCTCTCATCCTAGTCCCCATCTACGAAAAATTAGTCGTCCCATTTCTCCGGCGAAAAACCGGTTACCGTCGAGGCATCACTTCACTCCAACGCATGGGTGTCGGCCTATTCATCTCCATATTCGCCTTGGCCTCAGCTGCATTGGTCGAAAATATGCGCCGGAACAACTCTAATCCGGCGAACTTGTCTGTCTTCTGGTTGTTTCCTCAGTTCTTCCTTATTGGTAGTGCTGAAGTGTTCACTTACGTCGGCCAACTGGAGTTTTTCTACAACGAAGCGACCGATGGGACTCGAAGCATTAGCAGTGCTTTGTTTTTAAGTGAGATTGGGATTGGAAGTTGGTTGAGTACTGCACTGGTGAAGATCGTTGAAGGTACCACTGGTGGTTTAGAGAAGGGGTGGCTGAGGAATAATCTGAACACAAGCAAGCTTGATTACTTCTACTGGATATTGACGGCCATTAATGGAGTGAATTTCTTGATATATTTGCTAGTTGCATTGAAATTTAAAGGAAAGGATGCTGCAAATAAACGTATACAAGATGTGGGCACCATGGATTTGGATGGCAAGGCAAGAGGAAGAGATGATAAAACGGATGAATTTCAAAGTATGGCACTCTAAATTGAGTTTTGGGTCCCCTAATCATATACCTTCTCGCATTATCTCTTCAACTATCATATTTCTCACATTTTAATTTTAATTATAATTGTTAGTTTCATATTCCTTGTACTATAGACGCTACACATTCGATGAAATGTTGTCATTTTCTTTTCAGTTATACTTGATTTTACTTCAAATACTTGTCAAGAAGTAAAACGGTATGTGTATACAAAATAAATAATGGTTTGATTGTCAACATTATTTGTAATTTAAGTTATATGTAAGCACTATGCTTATGGTATTTTACTTACTATATATGTGAAATAGTATTGTCTCATGCTCATGGAATTAATAAAAGCAATGAATCCTTGGACTTGTCTATGGTAGTGAAAAAATGAATTTTGATATCATACTTTCATTTATATATTTGTGGATATTTTTATCACCGTTGTTAGTATTTTTATCATGGTTGCAGTACTGAAAAAAAGTAGTAAAAATAGTTACCACAAAAATAATAAAAACACCCAACAAATATCATCTATAAAAATGATAATTTTTTTATACGGAAGAAAAATGGTAAAAATAGTTATCACAACAATGATAAAAACACCTACAACAATAGTAAAAACACCCATAAATTTGGTAAACTAATTACAAAAAGTGATAAAAAATTTTGTTATAAAAACACTCATTAAAATAATAAATTTGAAAAATACGGTAACAATTTTTTTTGTCGGTTCCTAATCCAGTCCATGAATCCTTTTGGTAAATATGATTTGTGATGTGATCGTGAATGGGTTAGTTATTGTTCTGCTGGAGTAACTCTTTTGGAACTTTATGAATCATTGAGCATATGCATGCATGGGTTTTCAATTATATAGCACCTGCTATTCTGTATCTTAGTATATTAATAATGCCAAAATGGCTTGTCAAGAAAACGAAAACCCTACCCAAGAAAAAGAACAAGAAGGTAGTGACATTAAAAAAAAAACCCAACATTTCTTTTCATGTATACATGTTTGGTGACCCAATTTTAAGAATTACAACTGTTGACACTTGCTACATGTTTGGTTCATGTCTAACATAGGATGAAATTGAGGTATTAATTTTAATTCAATTCATACTTCATAATAATTGCTCTACTCTTTCTTTTATCGTGTTGTAATTATACCCAGTTTAGATTTAGGTTTGGATAAGGTGTAGGTCCATTTTCTTACTAGTGTTATTATGGTGGGTGTTTAATAAAACTGAAAGTTGAATTTTAAATGTTGAATGCTGAATTTTTAAATATTAAATTGAATCAAACTGTTTGTCAAATATAAGAAGTGAAAATCTAAAAATTATTATTATTCTAATTTTGTCTTTTTTTTAATCATCTTACTGTAACTAGTTTATTCTTACCACCACCGTCACAATGGTGGTAGTGATAGTGACGGTGGTAGTGGTGGCGGCATAATGATGATGGTGGCAATGATGGTGATAATGGCAACAGTGTTGGCGATGGCACAATGACAGTGATGGTTGCAGCGATGACAACGACGACAATAGTGGTGGTAACGACACAATAATGGTGGTGGTGTTAGTAATGGTGGTAGCATAATAATGGTAGTGGTAACGGTGACAAAAGTATAATGGTGGTGACAACAGTGGTGACAGCGATGACAGAGGCAAAATGATGGTGGTGGTAATGGCACAATGGTGATGATGGTGAATGGTAGACATTGAAAAATTAAGAGTGAAATGTATTGGGAGTATATTTATCTATTATAAAAAATTGATAAAATTCGTATTGACTAATATTTTCAATATCAAACAATAAGTAGGTAGTATGCAACTTAAAATTTTAACCCATTTTTAAGAAATATTGAAACTATTAAGCATTATGAATTTTTGGTTATCAAACAATTTTAATTTATTAAATATTTAAAATATTCAGTTTTAAAACTTAAATAGTGTTATCAAATAAACCCTATATTTGAATAAGAAATTAATACATTTGTATTAGTTTTGTTGTAAACGTGTAATACGGTGAACAATCGTACACAAAACCATCAAAAATAAGAGTAATAATTTGTATTTCAAATTTATATCCCAAATGTGCATCTCAAATTAATGGGAATCATTGGATGAGTGAGTTTCAATGAAAAAAGTTGATGAGACTCACTCATCCAATGGTTCCCATTGATTTGGGATGCATATTTGGGATATATAATATTGCTCCAAAAATAATAATTCGTTGGATAGAAATTCTACTTACGTCAACGGGAGTGTGAAATTGACTAGTTGAGAAAATGTAGGGAAAAAACAAGGCGAGGGACAACCTTTTTTAATGTGAAACACGAACCAACTCAGAATGAGAAACGTGGGGTTGACCAATTGAGAAAATAAAAGGGAAAGGGGGGGGGGGGGGGGAGGAAACGGTGTCATTCAAATCACTAAAAGGAAAAGCATGTTGTAAAAGCAAATGCTTTTGTGAAAAAGGGCATTAATGTGGTAATTGTAGGTCCTAAATCATTGATGCTCTTCAATCATGCAATCTAGGAGATCTGTATTATATTGTATTATTGAGTTTACGTGTTTTTTTTTCGGTTTAATAGTTCGGAGTGTTCGGATCAACTTATGTGTACTTCGACTAACCTTTTATTCGGTTTGATTAAAAACAGATCATCCACGTTGGGACTATGATATTTATGAGCATAAATCTCTCTTGACTTAGCCTCAAGAAATTGTCAAAATTCGAATTCAAAACGTATGAATTTACAACTCGTCTTTGTTACCACTTGAACTACCCCTCAATTTGTGGTGTTTGGATATCACCGAGTTTGCAGTGCAGTGTAGTGCACTGAGCTCAGATTTGAGAAGTGGATTTTAGGACCCTTGGAGATTTACATTTAGAGCATTTTCTTGTTAATAATGATGGATCTATAAAATTAGGACGGTAACGGGTTAGGATTGACAATATTCAAAATAGAGTTGGGTAAATATTATACTCCAACTAAAAAAATTTAAAATTTTAATTGAGTTTAAATTAATTTCTCAATCCATCTAATTAATCCACCTACTTGCAACTCTAACCATGGCCCTAAGCTCCTTAATTTATAGATCTTCTTTCCTAATCTACATTATTTTGTACATTTAATCAATTTGGCTTGGTGCCACATGAGACATTCTAAATGAATGTGACCATGATTGCTAAAACATCAACATGCTTGGTCATCTTTAGCAATTAGTAGTTATTATCAGTATGCCATGTGGGTCCTTTTTATCCCCATGCCAACAATGATTGTAAGCATTACCACAATTATAATTTGTACACATTTATAGTATACCTAAACAATGAATGGAATTTACAATTCTCTACTCTTACTTTCTTACCCTTTCCCCCTCTTACACTCCCACAATTGGCAAATTAAAATTGATTTTCTCGAGAAATTTAGAGTTATTGGTGGTATATTCGTGAGAGAGTGAAAAGTAATTGTATAGAAGTCTGGTTCCTTAGACATTGGACCATTTGCATTGCTATTTGGTGTATTCGTGAGAGAGTGAAAAGTAATCGTATAGACTAAGTGGTTAGTAGGAGAATACCGGAAGGTTATTATATAAACTGATGGTGTAGTTTATTCGATTGTGTAATTGAGCTTGGGGCTCAAAAAGGGGGAAATTAACTAAAAATTTATTAGAAATGATGATAGAGATTCACTGAGATGTTCAATTTGAGCTACAAGATTCATTGTAGTTAATAGTCAATCACAGAAACAACAAACATCAATCGATAGACAACAAATTTATAGTGGTTCACCAGCTTGATTAGTTCACTCTAATGAAATATCTTATTCATGTGGGTTTTTTATTATTTAGGGAAGATTACAAGACTACAGTGAGTCTATTCATAGATATTATGATGAGCCCCCTCCAAGGTGAGATATCAGTTCCTATTTATAGTGTGTAGCAGCTTCGTGCAATCAACGTGATTCGTGGGTAGCCGTCGTGATCCTTTCGTAACAGCAAGGATCCTTGCGTAATCAACGTAATCCTCTAGGGGTTGTTACAACTCATGTGTCTGGAATTTCTGGCCGTTAGAAGCTATATTATCTATGTGTGACATGACTTTTTGAAAGATTTGAGATGTCGTTGTCACAGTGTGCTTGAGGGAAGACCTGAGCTCGAAGGTCCGAGTTGGAGACCTGAGTTGAGAGGTCCAAGCTAAAAGACCTAAGGTGGAAAACCTGAGCTAGGAGTTCGAGCTTAGAGGTCCGAGCTAGGAGACATAAGGTAGAAGACTTGAGCTGCTTCTAGGCTGAGCTTACTCTTAGATAATTTTTGGTATCATCATAAACTAATAAACTTTATTTTGTAATTAGTTTTGATGATGCACAAAATGGTTTTGCACACCATCTGTCAAGTAACAATATTAAATGCAGTACTTAAAAAGTAGAGAGAGAAGACGAAGATTATAGTGGTTCAGTCAATACGACCTACGTCTACTTTTGAATAGCTTGGGTCATCGGACACTTTATTATATCAAGTGTGTAGAGAGCAAAAAGTACAAGCTTAGATGGAGATGAGTGAGTTGTGCTCAAAAGAATGTCTTCTGTCCTGCAGGTGTTGGTGGAGCTTACAATTTATAGTCGTTCCCTCACAGATTGGGGCGACTCAATAGCAACTGAACAACTATTCTACTGGAGTTGACTACTTCTCCTCAACAGGTGGGGTGCTCTCCATGAGACTCGATCAAGGAAGGTGAGTGCTGACTCTTTCCAAGGCGGTGAGGGTGAGGCTCCTGGATGCTCTCCGGATGATGTAGCCAAACTAATATAGCTCCCTGATGAGCTTGACTAGACTTGGACCCCATTGGGCTTGGTGAATCTTCATAAGGTTGGACTCTTAATAGGATTGGACTTTCCATATGGATTGGGTCTGGTCTATCAAGTTACAATGCTAAAAATTAAGAAAATGGAGACTTAATGTTTTTCCAACCTCTCTCCTAATTCAATTCTTTTATGAAAATGGATAAAGTAGAGGTGGACTCCTATTAGATATGTTTTGTAGTGTTAATGAAAGATGAAAAAAGTGAGATTAGAAAAGAAAAAAGAGTGAAACATTGAAAAGTTTATTAGTTTATAATTTTTGAGTTTTTGTTTTTGTTGGTTAAAATTTTCTTACAACGCACTTTTGAGTAAGAATAGTAGTTCGATTCATAGCAATGGTTTTTTATTTTTATTGTTAATTACAATTTTTTTTTCAGTCGTGCCTTCAAGCACGGGTATTAACTAGTTCTGCTATAAAATTGTGCATATATGCTGTTTCTCAAAATTAGACTATAAATTAAGATACAAAGCGAATGAAATTTTGCTCACAGAACCCAATCAAAAGATAATAGAAATCATCACATTCCTTCATTCATTCCCTTGAACTCTTCCTTCTCACCCTTTAAGCCCTTCTCCTAAAAATAAAGCCCTAAAAGCAAATAATAAAAAATAAAAAAAAACAACAACAATAACAACTGCATACACACACCAAGCCATCTTACATAAGCAATAGTAGATTTTTTTTGTTTCCAGCAGACACTGTAATTACGTAAAAGTTAGGGGTCTTGCTGGTCAAACGTCGGTTGACTGAGGGAGAAGTGGCTGAGCAAGGGACGACTTGATGTGGGTTGATGTCCTGTTGTTACTGTGGTCCGCCGGGGACTGAATCGTAGGCTTTTGCATTGCGATCTTTCTTTCTTCGTTCTTTCCCCACAGCACAAAGTACAACCCTGCTATGATCAATACTGCCCCTATGATCCTGTACATCGCACCAACAATCAAAGTTTTGCATTAGACTTAAAATCAATAGAACCCCCGAAAGTTTTGGCCTATTGCTAAGTGACCCTATAATTTCATATCCATTTCATTTATGCCCTCATGTTTTGCAATGTTGTACCAATTGTTTCTCGTAACTTTATAGCTTGTTTGGGAGCGTGGAGGAGTGTTTCGTTCCAATCCCTTGGATCGCTCCTCATTTTATTTCTCAGATCAAAGAGAAAAGAAACACAAAAAGGATGAGTAGCCCTCTAAAACCCGACAAAGTCATTATCAATGAATTCCCGAGCAATTTTCAACCAACATATTCAATTCATTCCTGTGAAGATTATAGTACACAAAAGTCATTTGATTTTTTTAAAAAAATATACATATAATTTATTACAAAAAATTGAATTAAAACATAGATAACTGCATAGAATATTGGTTTGTTAGTGATATTTTGAAAAAAATTGGTCAAACCTTGAAAGAAGTAATTTTTTTTTTGGTTCAATGATCAAGAGTATTCGAGCTGACTTACGCGTACCTCAATTAATCTCCGTCAAAAACAAACCATTCATATCGAGACTATGAGATTCACGAAGACATAAATTAAAGTATTTAAAAGGGATAGAAAAGAACTTCAACAACTATCCATGCCAGGCTTATCCTTGACTGACCTAATTTGCAATCTTCCAAACACTCCTTTTAGATTTTAAAGACCAAAACACCCTTTAATGGCTGGGATATACTTGTTAATTTGGCAAGTCAAAGGTGCTGATGTTCACACTCAAATACACCCAGCTAATCTATGGCTGGGTATGTTCATGTGGGGTAGTCTTCAAGTGCATAATTGAAGAGATTTGAACTGGGAAATGAACAGACTGTGTGTGTGTGTGTGTGTGTGAGTGAGTGAGTGAGTGAAAGAGAGAGAGAGAGAGTAGGCTTACCCTCCCAAGTAGAACTCCTCGCCTAAAGCGATGGAAGCCATTATGGCGACAACGAGGGTCTGAACAGGTTGATAGACAGCCACGAAGACGGGGCCACCCCTGTCAATGCACCATATCTGTACAGCGAATGCAATCCCTGATGCTACCACCCCCTGCATATATGCCCATATTCACATCATTTCACAACCATCCAGACACATTCCTTTCATTTTCAACACCCACTTCTCCTAAATCCTAACTATATCTACCTCTATTATGTACAGACTACACAGTTTCCCAACAATGGAAGAGAGAGAGAGAGAGAGAGAGAAGGAAACATTGACTTGTCATTTACATCATATGAACTTGGGGAGTTTTAGTCCCACCAGTCTCTATTGGTTTATAAAAATATCAAAAATTTCATTTCTACGTATAATTTGGACTAACTCGCAATCACTGTTTTTGGAAAAAAAATTAAAAGGACTAAACATAAGAATTTCGATTTTCTTTTGCTGATTCCACTTGCAGAACACAAAGCCATAACAAGCCATTTTCGTCCCCAACTTAAAGAAAAATGCAAACCGTATCAGGAAGAATATGCAACACAAAAATACTAAAAAGATCAAAGAGAAACGCTCTGTTATAGTGGTGTCTTAGATTAGGAATAACTGAGGATTACTCTGAAACAGGCACAAGAGTCCAAGACCCCATGGTCTAAAGATGCATTTCTCTGTCATCACTCTCTCTGTTGGTCCGAACAATATCTATTTGGCTTGACCGAGTCATCTCAATTCCGTTACTAGACTCACTAGAGTATAACGTAAGTTTTTTTGGGTACTAAACGAAAAAAAACATAAGCTTTTGGGTAACATAGGGGAAGCAAAGCCACATGGTGGACAGGAAAGCAGCCTATATCTTCAACATCTAGAGGTATTACTTTAGTAATTTTTTGAGATCTTCTTTTTAATCAAGATGATGAACATTAACACACTTAAACTCATTTACCATTTATGTATAGTTTAGGTCATGTTAATTTCTGTATTCAGTGTTCATGACAACTCATTCATTTGATACAATAACATGTACAACTATTTATCACCCGAACTAATTAAAGATTAAATGAAAACTCACTAATTTTACATCAATTTTATAAGTTAAATCTATAATTGTCATGTATAGACCCCGTTTGGTAACGTTTTTATTTTTTTTATTTTAAAAACGAAAAACAAAAATCAAAAACGTCTTTTTTTTGCTTTTGAAAGTCATCCATGGTTTCTAAAATGGTGGCAGAAAAAAAATCGTTTATCAAACGAGTTTTTTTTTGTTTTGTTTACTCTAAAAATCAAATTAAAAATAAAAAATAAAAAACGAAAACATTATCAAACCGCCTTAGTTTTTCATACGTATAGAAACAAAACTGTGATAAAAAACTCAGATGAGTTAAACAGAGTGCACTCACAGCATAGAAGACACTGAAAAGCTCACTACCAGAGTGAATAAGCCATGCTTGTGCGTCTCTCTCAAGAAACCCCGCAATGACAAGAAACTGTATGATCCCAAAGAAACACTGGTACGAGGTGAAGGACAGCCGGGCCGGGTACTTCTTGAGAATCGGAGCCTGCAAAACGAGCCAACCGGACCATGACAAGCAATGCCCTATCAAGTATACACAACCAAGAGTCCAGTTCTTGCCCTCTGCATCTCCGAGTGCAAGCAAGGCCGGTGAAGTTCTCTGTAGCGGCGGACCTGGGCTGTATATTGTTGGACCCTTGTACAGAGTAATGACTGAAGCTCCGGCAACACACAAAACCGTTCCCATCACCTTTGATATTCCATCTTTCCGATTCAGTCGTACTTGTTCAATTCTAAAATAACAGTACAAAACAGTCATATAAGCAAACTGATCAAGGCTTTTCAGTATGTATGTGAAAGTGTTTTTTTTTCCTTTTTCCCTTTTTCCCCGAGGGGTGAACTTACCGCAGTACTACTGCCATGAGAAATGTAATTGCTGGGACAGAGTTTTGTATTGCTGACGCAAAAGTGGGTGATGTGTTTTCCAAACCCAACAAGTAGAATCCCTGATTTGCTGTTATTCTGTTGTGTGTGTGTGTGTGTGTGAGAGAGAGAGAGAGAGAGAGAATTAGTCTTAAAATGAGAACATGTTTCTGTAATATGTTTGTGTGTGTGTGTAAATAATGGTGAGTGTGTGTATGTTTCTTGTGTTCTTTGGACATACCCAACAATGGCGAGCAAAAAGAACTGGACGGCAAACGAAAGAGAAATAGGTGGTCGCTCTTTCCTGATAAAAAAAAAAAAAGAATGAAAAAAGAGAACACCACATTATTGTTTGCCTAATGAAGGATTGATTATCAGTTTCGAATTCAACCGTATACAAGTTTGTTTTTAAGGAAGATCGACATACTTTTCCAGAAAATAAGCAAAGGGCAAGAGAAGTAGGAACGCGAGGATGTTCCTATAAACTGGGAACACAATCTTGCTTATGCCCATGTTAAGGGCCATTCTTGAAACAACATGAAACCCAGCATACCCAAACTGCAAGGCCAACATGGCCAAATGCAGTTGAACCTTTTCGGGTATCGAACAACACATTCTATTAACAGTGACTGAGCTGGTTGCATCTGCCATTGGAGAAGCAGACACCGAACTAACTTGAAGGAAACGGAAATCAGAGAGAGAGAGATGAAAGAAAGGGACGAAGTTGAGTTGTGGAGAGTTAACGGGGGAGTTAGGAGATATAAATATACAATTTAGAAGAGAGTGAGATTGAGGAAAGAGAGATGGTGGGTGTTGGAGGGGTATGACCCACAGCAGGCCCTAAAAAGACGTTATGTCAACTGTTAGTAGCCTTCAAATGTTTTTGGTTGTCTCCCACATTCTTCTCTATTCCACCCCCTCAGCTGACATGACAACCCTAATCGCACTACTGAAGAAAAAGAGACCACAGAGAGAGAAAGACTCATGGGTGTGTTGTGTATCTTAACAGTTTCTGTTTGGAAGCATGCGATTAATGATGATAATTGAAGAGGGTAGTGAGAGAGAGAGAGAGGGGCAAAGCCGCCACTGATAGATAGCGCGCACGAAGGGGAGGGGGTGGTAGGTTACACCATGCGTCCTCATCCTCCATGAAAGCTTAAACCCCACCTCAAATCCCCACCACCCCCACGCACACCAGAGAGCTTTACGTTTCTTGTATTTTGCAGCTATATGTCTATACCTATAATATGACCAATATATGCTACTTTGGTCTTCTTTTTGCTTACGATGAACAATATAATACCAGTATAACATAGTTCACTATGGCCGTACAAGCTCCACCCATTCCCATCAATCACAACCATTCAATTTCCATGTATAATAGTGATTCAGTTAGTTTTCTAACAGTCGTATCTTGTGCTCGTAATAATGATTTGATTAAACTTAATCGTGATAGTGATAGTGATATACTATTTTTGTAATATTGATACTATTTTTGTAATATTGATCTATTAATGTTACGCGTTAAAAAAATCACTTTGTAATCCAAATCCTCCAACATTCTATCAATACGCATGTGCTTTGCACATTATACTTCCAAACTCGCGTCCTTAATCCACTTGAATTAAGATGGTGTACATTTTGTAAGAACGTAGTACAAATTCAAGACAAACTGCGTATAAATCTTTAATAGAAGTTATTCTGTTCCTAAAACGAAATCAGTTCAAATCCAAACAATCTTTTTTTGTAACTAATACGATGTCGTTTTAGGAACAACAGTCTACTAAACAGTAATGGGTGCTAAACCCCCCAAAGAAATCCATTAATCTTAGATTAGCTCTCTTAGAATAAGACTCCAACATTTATTGAGTTCTTGGGGGTGGGGATGGAATGTACCCCTCTTTTACTGGTAGAGCACCACAGTGTAAAAGGTAGCGACCAACAGGAGGAATCCATCTTTTATTAGGGAAACCCTTTTCCTTTTTGCATTAGCATATCTTAATCAAATGACATAAAGGCTTTGATTAGATATTAATTCCCCTCTTAAAGAAACCTAATTAAGTGTTTCCACTAAGGTTTTTCACACCCAAAGCTTTCTCAAGTGTGTGCTGTGGGTCTCATATCACCACACCTTTACTTTAACAGACATGTTGTCCCCCCTCAATTGAGACCTCCATCATTCTAAAATTTTGAAAAAAAAAAAAAGGCCTGCTGGAGAAGAATATATATAGTACACACACTAGCCTTTTGATCTTTAAAGTAGTTTTTTATCTGACAGCCATGCTATGTAAAAAATAAAACCAAAGATAAAAAGGGAGTTAGTAATCTATGAATGGTTTGTCTGGTGGATAAGAATTCGAATTTTCTCTTTTAATACTTGAGTTTAAATATTATAATTATAACAACTCATTTGAACTAAACTTATTTTTCAATACCATAGCACTCAATGGAATCTTAGCTTCGATCCCAACATAAATTTGTTGAGATATCCTATAAATAACTGTGTGATGCTGAAAGACAATATTCTCTAACCAATATATGGAGCAACTTATTTAAATATTTTTTTTATTTTTACCAAAAAAGAAAAAAAAAAGTTCGTTAGTGGGAAAAGAGGAGGACTGACCTGACCCGGCAGGCATGTACCGGTCGGACACCACCCTGACCAAGCCAGCTTGTAATCTTCATTGCCCTCTGCCTATCTTCATCCTCTTTTAGGTCACATAAGTACAGGCCTGACAGCTACAAGAATATTTGATTTGCACGGGAGAATCTTGTGGCCTGGCCTTCGGCCGGGTTTCGACTGAACTCCTATGACTCACTCCAACATTCCTTGGACATGCACTTGAGTTTTACTAATTTCGAATAATCTCAATCATTTTCTTTTACACTCGTCTCAAATTTACCTTTATAATAATAAATTTGGTGCCTTAATTTACTCTAAACACTGACGTTTAAGTTTACACTTCACCCAAGTCAAACCAATGATCCGCTACATACGTTTTTTATTTGAGATTGTTGATAAGTATTGTGACAAATAATCCGATAAAAAAAATGGGACACCCTTTTGCTTGACTTTAAAAATAGATTCGGATTTTGAAGCGGAAAGAAGAGGTCCCATGTTTCAAAATGGTAGGACAAAGTAAAGGAAGATAGTGGACTTCCAATTGATCCATGCGGGTGTATATTCGTACATAGCATCTACAAAAAAGGTAAATTACAATATCTAGGATAGAGATGGAGGATATTCTTTGATATAGTATGATGATATTATCTCTTTAAGGATCGTGGCCGAAAGTTCTCATTTTTTTTTTCTTCTTCTTCTTCTTCTTGTTTTTTCGATTTTGTTCTGTGAGATTAAGACATTTTAGTGGTAATACTAAGGGTGCCAATTGATCCTATTTGAATCATGTAATTTTAAAGTTATTATCATATTCCTATACATTTATGTCATGTTGATATAACCCGTGAACTAGAAATCACAAAACTAGATAGCCTCACTCTTAGTCAAAGCGGCGTAAGTCTCCAGTAATTGAAACGCTAATCAATCCATATATTAGTAGACCCAAATATAAATCACTTAATTCTACAAAAAAAAAAATCATCCAATGAAAGATCGAAAAAGCTTTACAACAATTACAAACATTTTGGTACAAATTAATTATTATTTGTATTGATTGATCGTGCTATCTTTTAATTCATATGATAATATTTTTGGAATTGTGACGTAATATTGTGTCATATAGAAAATTAATGCCTCCAGATAATATCACCCAAAAAAGGGTGTCCATGATAGAAAGAATGGGGTAGTCCTTATATTATCAGAAACCTCAAGGATGTCGACTATATTATCCCTATTTTTTAAAATAAGAACGATATTTTTTATTTTATTTTTTTGCGTTACCAACACGTCATGTGCAAACACATGGTATACCAACGGCTGTGGTTAAATTAAGTCCCAAAAATGTACAAATGTTACAATTTTTAATTCTCGTATAGCTCATAACAATCTTCAATTGTTCCAATCCATTGAGATGTGCAAATTTGCACATGGGTTTAGGTCTGATAATTGAGCTGAACTATTTTAGTTTGACTTAGATAAAATTTCACTCAAGCTCGCCTCGTGATTTAAACAAGTCTAGTTTAAACAATTTTTAAGACTTGTTTAAAAAACGAACTTAAAAAACTCGATTTGAACTCTCAAAATTTAACTTATTTATATGTAAAATAATCGAACTACTCGGACTCGACCAAAATTTAATTTATTTTGAGTTCGGCTGAATACATCTTAATTTTTAAACAAATCAAATTTAAACAATTTTTTAAACGAGTTTAGAAAAAAAAATTAATAAACTCGAATTAACCTTGCAAAACTCAGGTCGATTACCAACCTTACATGAATTCCATTTGGAATTTGCCATGGGGCATTAATAATTAACTTGTAATAATCATGTCATCAAACCATTATATTCTTGGACACTTTTACTTAGAATGAAATTAGTTTTTCTTTTTCTTTTGTCATTAATAATTACAAGTTAAACAAATTACCTCATTCACGCCAAACATAGAAGTAACATCATGATATGTGTGTGTCTGAGTTTGTACCGCAACAATCAAATGCTTCTTGTAAACCTTTTCACTTATTGTCAATTTGTTTCAATTGAATATCTCTTACTAGAGGTAATATGTGCCTCAAAACACAGTATAACATAAGTAAATAAAAATAAATTTAGGAGAAAATTCAGTGTAAATGATTTTGAGAGAAATGTTAATGACTATTAGATGAGTCCATTAAATAGCATCAGACAGACATATTGAAATTTTTTCTATTTTATATTATAAATATAGTATCAAAATAAAGTCTTGAGCGATAAATCGCATTTCCCATCCATTTGTCCGGTATTTTCGATTTGTTTGTTGAGTACAACGAAGATTGTTATCTTACATTAAAAGATCACGATCATCCAAAGTCGGTTATATGGTTAAAGGGTTTCGCCATCCATCCCCAAATTTGATGTTGGGTTGAATAATCATACCATGCTACTAGAGCTTGCTTCACCCGATGCGCATGATTTGTAGGTTGATTCTGCGCATAAAAAAAATGGTGTTATAGTCACGAGTTTAAAATGCATATGATTGGAGCAGTTACACCGTATCAACAAAACATAAAAGCCAGAGAATTCCACCAGTTTCAATGCACAAAGATCATTTTCAGCACCATTAAAACAATGTTGATGAGTCCCCAGACAACAAGAAGACTTTGTTTCCAGTGGCATAATATCATCTAGTTAAGAGTGGACAAATGCTGTTTCGATCACATTGGGTGCTGTAGATGAGTCGCCTTCAGTGTTGGAGATTCCCTTGACATAATTTCTAGTATTTTGAAATCAATTCAGTTGAAACTTGATAGGTATAATGATTCTTTGCTGTCAATCTAGTAGTCTATTCCTATCCATAATCAAGTTAAGAGTTTCTAGCCTGCATTGAACTTCCTCATGTATGTATGTCAAGTAAACATCATTTTATTTTTGATTGAATTTGTGCGGTTCACTGACTCATGGGTGGGTCACTACTTCAATGGAACATAACATCAAACAGGTACTGCTCAACTCCCTCCCAGCCGCAACCCCCCCCCCCCCTCCCAAAAAAAAAAAAAAGGAAACGCAAAAAACAAAAATAAGAAAAGAAAACAATGGATCCAGAGGGTTCTTACTGGGATGTCATTTGGGTTGTGTCATGTCATTTCGGCTCGTGTAATACAAATCAATCATCAGCCAACTTGTTTAATTAATTGTGTAATGTGTATAAAGCAAAGTAGACATGTCTAGACCGACTCCTATTACCCTATGGCCCAAAAACCTAAGGCTAGGACTTCATGCTTTCTCAATCACACTCACCATCCATAGGACACCTATGAAAATAAAAATCTACCCAATTCAGACACATGAAGGACAACTACAATAATCTTATGATACTTGTCAAAATCTGGTTATTTGTGTTTAGCACAAGCCTGCAATGTAATTTTAAGATTAGTGTTGATAACAAATTAACCGTAACCTACAATTTTGTATCAAGTCTTCTACTGTATTGAATGTTGTGTTGAAAACTTCCTTCTAATTTCTCCCCTTTGCAAGAGCATTGCTAATACTGGGGCAGTTTTGCCTTTTTCTTGCAGAGGATTTTTCTCTTATCTACGCCCAGCCCATTAAGTATGGTTCTCCAAACCTGCCAAAAGGGCCATGCCCTAGGGAATCCAAAATGAGCCACCTAGCCAGCGGTTGTTGTCAAAAATTGTGAGACTTATACAAGACCCTCACCAACCATGGTGATTGGTGAACATCAGCCCCATCATTCCGTTGAAGGTCTAAGATGCTGTTTTATCCCAATTGCATATGGCTTTTGAACCATCACCACACCACACCACCCCATCTAGATGAACCAATGTTCCACTCTATACTTTAAGCTTCGGCACTCATTCCTGCTCAAATATAAGGCAGCTGAAATTCCTGACATATAATTTCTCAACTACAGGCCTTTGATATAGTAAACAAGTCCTCTGAATTATATCCCACCTCAAAGGTGACCCAAGTGTGACAACATTTTCTAACTCGGCATGGACCAAGCATCTCACCAACCACCTCATCTCACCCTTTTCTCTCACCACACTGTTTTTCTAGGGAATTTTTACACACGCACACAATAACATCTATAGGTGAATCACCTAGTCTAGATTAGGTTTGGCCACTTTCTTTAAGTTCTAACACCTCAAAAAGGTTAACTATCATTGCCATTCCCTCTCTATCTTCTGCTTTTAATGAAATAAAATAACAGCAGCGGTTATGAGAGCCCTATCTCCTACTTTGATGCATAAAACATACTGAAGATTTTTTAGTTGGAAAGATGCTCTTATCTTAGCTTTATGTGGTTTGGCTTCTTTCCGGCTTCTACCTGCTAGTGGGTAAACGCACTACAGAGTTTTCTTGCTTTTGTTTGGCTCTTTTAGCTCATAAAGTTATTCCCCCACTACTCATACTATACATATATAGACTGAAAGGCAAGGCCACAGATATTCGGTGAAAACAGTTTCACATACTTTTGTTAAGAGGCCCAATCTGATTAGATAAGTTTTGTTAATTCAACCAAGTTGCGTGTACAAAAAAAAATAAGGGGTTCATTGACGATAACTTCAATCACCGTCATCGGTGATAATCAGTCTCCTCTTTTTGACTGGAAAAAGAAAATCATAATAATTACAGCATTGCAAGCCACTGCATGTATAGTTCCTTTCCTGATTGTCTTACACTTTATTCTTTTCACATCAGTTACATAGAGATAAATCATCCCTGAAATAGACATTATTAACTTGGTTTGACACCATAATACCACTTCATTAGGAAGGTAAACTAGGGGCAACCCCCCCCCCCCCAAAAAAAATTAATAATAATAATAATAAAATAACCCAACAAAAACACAACAAATAACTACCAAGATCCATCACAGTATGATGTAACTATTCCATATAAGATTTCATATATATGTGCACAGCAATGGTGTGTCGATAAGTAGTGAACGGTAAAAACATTTCATCACCCAATGGAAGGTATTTTGTGTATTTTTGGATGAAGATATAGGCGAATATAGCAAGCTATAAATAAAAAAAATTCAAATGTCGACTAAAAGCGAACAAAGTATAGCATTGTGTTTATCAATCCAAAGAGAATTATGAGATATCCTTCCGAACAAAAAGGCAATTGCAAATCAAAACATATATGAACACATCTTTCACCATATGACATCATTATACCTCAAACAAAACAAGTTTGCATATCACTAAAAATGAATCAATGAAAGCAGGTTGAACTTCAAAACATTTGAAACAAGTATAACCGCTATATATAAAGTGCGAGGAGATTTTTTTTTTTTTTTTAAAAAAAGAGGGCAAATGAGAGAAAACATGTAAAAGACGAATAAAATAGATAATAAACATTTAGGATTTAAAAGCAATATACCAAATCAAAGGTCTGCCAAAGCAACAAAAATGAAAACAAAATAACAAGATATTCACTAAAAAAGAATAGCATGATCATTCAATCAAGTAGATGTTTGATCCAAGAATATCATAGATGCCACCCAAAGGTAGGACCGCCACCACCCTCTCATCAGTACAATCTTGACACACTTTCTCACTCTTCATTTATTGTTTACCCACTTTGGACATCCACGTTCATGGGAGTGACAAATTCTCCATTACCACTCCCTTTATTATGTACCATATAGAAATAGGGGGTCCCATAACTGGGGTACACCAGACCACAATTTCTAAATAAAGTTCAAGCCTAGTTGATCCCTTGCCCAGTGGCACAGTTGAGAAGATGGTACAGGAATCAATGGGCCAAAGATGCCGAAAATGTCTTTCAAAAACGACAAACAAGATTCCTAGTTGGTCATTTTCAATATCCTCATCGTAATTGACAAGCGTGACACCTTGAATCAGTGGGCAACATATTGGTGGCCATTCATACTCGGCAAGAACTAATTCCAGGCATTTTGAGTTCAACTTCCACTAAATAAAGCACCTTCTCAGGATGTCATAAATACGTTTTTATCACAAATTAGAAGATCAAATTGCCATGATTGCATAGTTTCCGTCATGCCTAAATCCATAAACCATATCACTATCGAAGAATTAAATAAAATTCCATCAAACAGACTAAACTCTTTCTTTCAAGGTGAACTACCCTTAAAACCCTCTGCAGTATCTTCAAAGTGAAAAACAGTTCCATTAAAAAATCAATTCCTCATTTAATGAACTTACTTCTAAAACATAGGGAATCCATCTTTGTTGTACCTTAAAGAATATCTGCCATTCAATATATTGTTTTAAACAAATTTACCAATACAACATTTCTAAGTCGCACCTTAAAGAATATCAACCATTCAATATATCAAAATGGTTATCCTAAGCATTGTAGAAAGTATTTCTTGAAAGCTACATGCCTACATTCAATTCTATGTTCAAATATGAAATCATGGTGGCCAAAATCATTTTCCCTTCAAGCTGTTACTCACAGATACAACCACCAGAAATTCCAATGACTAACAACTTCTTGTTTACATGCTAAGGAGACGATCCGAACTGATTTATACCCAAGCCCATTGTATAGTAGTTCACTATTTGCAGACATCAAAACAGATCATAGAAGAATAACGGAAGCATTCAAAGGAATCAGAACGACTTGCTTGACGTGAATACCGCACTAGCACAAATGCGCGTAATAATGATATTCGAGAAAAAAGCAACGGCGGCATCATGAATTTTAGAATATAAGGTGGTCTAGTGGCCATCTCAGAATGCCAATCAACCAGATTCAATCTATTGTCAGGAGGACACATTATGTGTCTCTGAAAGGGCATTTGGGTAGGGGTCATGAAACCTCTAATATCATGTAAAGTGGTCTACATTTTTTATACCTATTCAGAAATAAAAAATAAAAAATAAAATTCAACTTCTCTCAAAGTGGCAAAGCAATTTTCAGTAACATTGTTCATTCACTATAACAGAGATGGCACAGTTATCACTGACCTTGATGTTCAAAAGTGAATCTTCTTCTCATTTGGCACAAGGGGATTCTTCGTATGGCATATCACATATGTAAAGTTAAGCATGCATTACTTATGATTAAGCCATGAAAAGAACAAATCAGAAGCACAACTTTGGACACGGGATTATTTAAGGAATTTTATCAAAATGCATTGTATCATTATTTTGGCTACCATTGCTTGCAACTTCTCTATAGTAGTCTATGAAGATGCTTTCTTTTTGTATGAAGCCAAATGGGGGGGCAAATTAGCTATCTTAGGATGTCCAAAAGCTCCCTTGACAAACTAAAAATCACATAGTTGTGAGTGAAATTTTGCTATTTACTTTTAAAACAACTCAAGACAGCATTAACCATTGATTCTTGCCACTCTAAAAGCTACTACCTCTTAGGAGCTGGAGCTTCACAAATTGCAGCCTAAATTATAACAGGGAGGAACATGAAACATCAAACTTTCAGCTTAGGGTTTTTATATTGCTGTAGGACCATAGTTGTTAAATCCCGATTCATATCGTGAATCGAAATCCTAAATTTGGGAATCATGGATCGTATTAAATCGTGAATCGTAAGATTCGACACAAAATTTGAACAAAAAAAAATAATACTACATATTTAAAATAGACAAAATATTGAAAATTGAACATTATTGTATTCTAAAAATAATCAATTGACATAATTACATCATCTAAATGGAAAGACACTAACCTTTTGTTTCATTTTCATCTTTTATTTAACCATTTCAAATTCACCAACTTAAAAAAAAATTATTAAAGAACCATAGTTATTCAAGAATCAAAATAGTGACACCCAGTATAGATTAGCTTACAAACATGAATGAAAAAAGAACAAATAAAAAAAAATCATTGGGAGAAAACATACAACCAACATTTTGAAACAAAAAATTAGAACCTAACAAACTACCTAAGAATTGAGAGCAATAATCAACCGATGATGTGAGAGTATTAGTCATGACCTTTAGCTTTAGACAACACAAAACGAGCTTTAGACGATGGCAGATAGAGAGAGAACGAGCAAAGAGGTTGAGTTTTTATTAGGATGGGAGTTCCTCCGTAAACAAAAACGACGTCATTTTGTTGTTTAGCGGACAAAACAACATCGTTTTGCCAAAAAATTAGTCTTTAAAAAAAACCATTGAATCATGCGGTTCGTGAGATACGAACCGAATCGTACGATTCATGTGCGATTCAAATCTAAAATGATTCTCATATAAGATAAGAATCGTTTTATACCCGTATCGAACCGAATCGTACGAATTGAATCGCAAATCGTGCAATTTTGATAACTATGTGTAGGACAATGCAGCAACACACTTCTAGAAATGTTAGAATCAAATTCCATTACAATTTCACATTTACTAGAATATAAGACAAAGCACCATTTTTTCGGCTCAGTGATACCATGGAACCCACATTCATCAATGTTATAGCCTACAATGCATCATATACCTGAAAACAACCATTATGAATATATTTATGCCCTTTCAGTTTTTCCTTTTGCCTCTTCCAGGCAAGGATCAAAATATCGTTTCGAAGTACCGTTTCGGTCAGTTCAAAAACGGAAACGTTTCAAAAACGCAATGGAAACGCAGAAAAAATATGGAAACACGTGGAAACATGTAAAAATACAAATACAATCCATTTATTATAAAGATAAGCTAAATAATTGATTAATTTAACATATTTATTCTTTTAATATTCATTTATATAAGAATAAATTTAAATTTGAGGGAAAAAATATTTAACATGAGGCGAAAATCATTTAAATTAGAATACTATCTAATTAATAATATAATTTTATTATAATACTAATTTACTAATTAATAATACTAAGTGCAACATATTATTATAATACTAATTTATTAATTTAAATTGTGTCTTCAAATTAATAAATGATATTATGTCATTAATATTAAAATCATTGTGTATACAATGATTAAAACACATAAATACTTAATTCTAGATATTTAACAAATAAGTTATAATTAATAAAATGACTTGCAATTATTTAATATGTAAATTTAACAAATAATAATAACATAAAAGAATAATTATAAAAAGGAAAAAAAATAATAAAAGTATCACATTAAATTAGTGGTAGTTATGTATAGTTAAAAGTAAAAAATTATAATGCAGTGGGATATTAAATATAATTGTTCATTACTTATATAACAAAAAAATAAATAAAAGGTAGCACAGGTGTTTCGACGTGTTTCGACCTGTTTCGACATGTTTCGACCGAAACGGTCCGACACAGTGACGTTTCGACCGAAACATGGGAATTTTGGGATTCAACCCATGTTTCGTGTCGGTGTGTTGAAATTCCGAAACGTTTCGGACGTGTCGACACGACATTTTGATCCTTGCTTCCAGGAAGTAATCACTTAAGACGAGAATTATCCTAAGCGAAAAAAAAAAATCCAGTGTCAGGGATTATAGGTAAAAATTATTTCTGAATAAGGGAACACTATGTGCTATGTGGCTGCTAGACTCGGGGTTTTCAATAATGCTTTCCAAAAGCCAAAAGAATAAAAGAGCATGGGCAGAGATAGAGGATGGATCGGACAAAGACCAGAGGCCTACCACTCGTCCAGTCTAGAAGCAAAGGCAACCCTAAAAGAGTTCAACTTATAAGTTATTATATGGTATTTAAGAGGAATTCATCCCCAAATTTCCAACACAATTAGGTTGCCCTATACAAATATAAAACATTTGGAATCTGTCCCAGTGACATTCTGCAGACAACAATCATCAATATTTAATCCAGACAAGAATATTGGCTTGAGACTCTACGAATTGGCAAAAAATTATTACCTGCAATGATGTACACTGCATCTGTAATGACAACGGTATTGTCCTTTTAGGATTTTACCAAGGACTGGGACTGTGCGTTCTAGAGTTAAAACGTATATTAACTCCCTGCTTCTCTCCCCCAACTTTGACTGGGAGCTAACAAAATTGTTTCCCTAACGTATGCCTTCACCAAGAGGGGAAGCCTAAGTATTTGCAAATTAAAATGTTAACCAACTTCAGGAGAAGATTTCTTTAGTACCAATTGATCTGTGAGATGCATTATACTATAATCTCTGGTCAGGTCACTTTAGTATTTATCTTCCATTTATATTTCTGTAATTTTGCTTCGTGCTGCATTCGTTAGCATTTTATAAAGTATTTCTGTTAAGACAGTCACAAACACATCCTTGGGTTTTAAATGGTTAAACTCAACACCACAAACAAACATATACACAAGTAACAGTATCAAATAGAATCTGAGGCAATCTTTTTCTTGGGGGGGTCGGAAATCTAAGGCAGCTCATTAATGTTTAGATTAGAATCATATAGGCTTCATTTTTATATGGTCAGGGAATCTTGAGAGAAGGGTGTCATAGCCGTACATAACCATTGACCCACAGTCCCATACCAGACTGCAATAAGTTCAATGATTAAAAAGTCACATATAGCCGGTACATATGATCCATCAGTTTCCGACTCAACCATGGGTATGGTTGATGGACCAGCTTCAACATAAACTACATGATGCATGTCAAGGAGAGCATAAAATAATCATGTTATTCTTCAAAAAATAATATACAATATGAGGAAAACATAACGCTCTTAGAAATGACAAGGTCAACACTATAGAAACCAAGTTTTCTATTTTCTGGTAGATTAAGCAGTTTCTTTGCCAATTTTACCAAGCATTCTTCAGAAAGACCCTAATGACTAGAATCACCCAAAGGTAAATGAAAGTAGTATGTTAATCACTCAAGTTCTATTTGACCGTATGTCAGTAACCCACTTCTACCTATGAAGCATGAGCCCTTTTATGAGTACTCGTCTCCAAATCTAATGTTGGTATAGAACATGACACTCGGGCACTATCTAGACACATGTACTAACCATACATAGTGAAGTTTTTTTCAAAATGAAAGTAAGTGTGTATACACAACCAAAACATAAAAACCTTACAACGGGCAATTTTTCAGAGAATAGGAATATGATTTGGGCTAAGAGAGAGAGAGAGAGAGAGATGTGTGGCCCCATTCATGATTGGCGCAGGCTGAAGTACTTCACTCAGGATTAGCTACTCTAGGTTAATTAAACTTTTGCTTATTCATGTCATGTAAAAAGCGGGTATTGTGTAATCAAGAGAGAAATCTGGAGCTCATATCCGTGTGATTCTAATAAGTAATTGAAACACAAATGGACATTTAGCAAATGCTTTGTTAAATACCGAGATCGTAGATACCTCTATCGTCCCACAAACTGGAGTCACACGACCCGAAATGGAGTGGGTTTGTGATCTATATCACTCAAAAGTGCTGACCCCAAATTATAACACAAATCTCAAATTGATTCATGATTTAAATAATGACATTGTAACCTCAACCCCAAATTATAACTAACTTGTTATTTCTTTATTTTAATGTTCTCTAAACTCATATTTTGACAATATTTATAAATATTTATTAACCATGTGTATATGGATATATTATTCTATATAGAAGTTACAAAACGAACCACGACCCAAAACAACATACTAACTAAGTCCACCCCACCATACCACGTATTGCAAGAAGTACCAAATCATATACCTGTACCCATATCGCGTTCTAAATCGATCCATGATCCAGGTAACATTCAAGCTTCATTGGTTCCTTGAGATTTTAATTATCTATATTTTTTAAACTTAAAATACTTTCGTGCCCGTCAAAATGGCCAAAAAAAAAAAGAGAATAAGGAGAAGCTATGTGTGCACAGGATGATTACGTCAACTTCTCATCATGATCAAAAAATGCAGAGCCTGGTTGTTCAAGCTTAAGTTATCAAGCAATCATAATCTCTTGCCATGATAAAGCAATGTAGAATCTATTAAAATATGGAGTGAAGCTCCAACTATTTTGAGTAGCTTAATGATTTGGCATTCATGTTCAAAATTGACTGTGGGCCTTGTATGTGGAAGCTTTGAAGATAGCTTTCTTGGGTATAAAAATATTATCTTAATACTAACTCAAATGGTACAAATATTTTTGATGGTTCACTAAGTATTGCTTCCCTTGAACTTATCAAATGTTCAGGTGAATCATATTTACCTGTTTCGCCCGCCATATATGAATGACATTATGATAAAATTCAGTGAATAGCATGGTCGAGCATTATAATTTCTTAGTGAAAGGGGTGTATTTAAATAGGATTACAAAATGTGTTGCCTGTCCTAATCTATGTAGAAACCGTATTTGATTTAATAGAAATTTCTTTGTTCTCGCTTAGTCAATCATAGGATGCTTTGACAGGGATTACATGAGCAAACAAATGGACAAAATATGTAGTGTTATTATTTTATTTTTTTCAATTTTTGGAAATTGTTATGATTCTGATTTCTAAGGTCTTTGTACATATTAGAGTCGTTGAAAGCTACAAGGCTTGAGCTTCTCAGATGAAATAAATATCGGCAAGACAAGAAAGGAAATATCAAAGAGGTTTGACACTTCTAAAGCTGGTTAAACCATAGGTGAAAAGAAAAGGTGTAACTCTTTGCAAGTTAGCTAGAGCAAAATGGAAGAACTTGTCAGTTAAGCAATACAACTGTACGCCAAAATAACTCAAAATAACATACATTCAAAATGCAAGTGTATAGAACTATATGCATCTTTCATACATCTCCACCATTTCTTAAGTAGGATAGTGTGTAATTGCAATATATTGATTTATAAAGGACAGGAAGATAACTACTCCTTTCATAATAAATATTACTCTAATGTGCAATCTAATATACATTCAGAGAAGATGCCAAAAAAAATATACAGTCCGAGAAAGAGAGAATTTATTCAGCACCTGTATCCTCCACAGATTTCCTATACTCTGGCTTAAGCTCATATGTTCCTTGGTTTACTCCCATCTTATTGTACGCACAGATTTCGTTCAGTATCTCTTTCAGAAATTTCCACAAGAGACGTAATAAATAGATAAGTAAAGCACCCAAACATTCCTCACAAGTTAAAACACAGTCAAGCATCATTAGTCACAAGCATATAATGATCAACATGTATGATATGAACATTATGAGAGGATACTATATTTTGTAAGCTAGAACAGGGTAAAGACTCTGCCTCAGCGTGTTCAACATTATTACTTAATTTTTCTATATACAACTTCAGGATATTTAATCAACCAATAGCTGCTAACATAACGAAATCACAAAGCACTAATAATTAAGGGATATACCGCAGGTTGATCGGCCTCTTGGACTAGCTGCTTTAAGGCCCAATTAGGCTGTCTTTCAAAAAGCTTAAACATGATGTCCTCCAGCTACCCACAGTCCCTTCTGGTTCGTTTTATGTCTGATCCCTTATCCAGAACTGTTTTCTTCTTATCCTGGACACAGATGGTTGATTTGTGTGTATATAATTCTAAGCACATGCTCTTGCATATTTCATGTTAAAAGAACAAACAAGGGGCATATCCGTGCATAAATAATATCTTCTAGAGACGTATAAAGAAGCTTACTTAGGAGGGAAATATAAAGATATAGGAAGGTAATCCATTTACATATCGAATATATGTATATATTAAGTAGCTGAAGTTCTAGAAATAGTCATTAAAACATGTTTTATGGTACAAAATGTGGCCACTTAAGAAATACACTCCAAATCCAAGTGTGATGAAAATGAGGATTTCATGATGGTTGCGAAGAAGTAGAACAATAAAAGTAGTACCAACAGGAAATAAATCAAGAGAGAATTGACTTAGGTTGTTTGGAAATGATTATAGAAGGCGTATTACTGCACTAGTGATGAAAAATGATGGTAATGAGAAATATAGAGTGTGACCGAAATTAATTTTGATTGAGATATTAAAAAAAAAAAAGATAAGATAGCTCATGATTTGACAAAAATATATAGCCCTTGACAAAACTCAATGATGAAGAAGAATTAAGGTAGCCTATCCCAAATAGTTGAGATAAAAGTTAGTTTTACTTGAGTTGAGAACTTGAGATATTGAACAAGCAAACTTCGTTAGAATATGATCATTACAAGATTAAACCATTCATATCATCACACGATAAAACATATTATAGACAAATGGAAATCTTATGGGGTTTAAGCAATACCTTTCTTCTTTTACTTCAAGACCATACTAAAGCAAACTCCCTCTAACATGCTTTCTATTCAAAGCTACCCCAATTCTACTACCGAGGAATGTGGTGGCTTGAGAAGTGAATGAGCCGAAAGTGCCATTGAGCCATTAAGATGCCCTTAGGAGTGTGGGTGATAGGCACATTAAAAAATCATCATGAACTCCTAAAGATCTAGTAACTTAAAAAAAAAAAAAAAAAACATATATCAGACAGATGAGCAGAAAATTCTTAACATGGACTCATAATAAATGAATGAATACCTTTGAATTGGATGCTATCAAGCCAACCATTACAGGCATGGGCCGCATATGCACTCCACGGTCATTGTCAATCACCTGTTAAAGAGTTAACAGGAACGACGGTTCAAATTTTTCCATAACAATCAAATCAAACAGACTGGCAATGTAATAGATAAATAAATTAATGGTGACAGTCAGTACCTGTATTTGTCGATTCTTAATCATTGATTTATTTGTCCTTTCATGGCACATTTTTCTGTACTCTTCCATGTTCTCATTATGAGGATTCATATCAAACTTATGTTCCACTTTCCCTTCCATTGCAACCAATCCTACAAAGTAAAATATTTCCTTTCATAATTGTGGACCACCCAGAAACAAACTAGGCTTTCTAGAGAAGTATCACAAATATATCACAGAACTCACTGGTTCATGAACAAGTTATATTATATGTAAGCCACAGCAATGTAAAATGAGCCATACTATGATTGTTCAGGAGACATCCCCCCCCCCCCGGGCAGGCGGCTACACAAAAAAATGAATTGTTATGCAGTCGGTAAACTCTTTCCGCATGCAGCCTATCAAATCGGATTACGTATATTTAAATATGTCGTTACATCTAATGAAACTCCCATCTGATTGAGTATAACAGTAACACTAGCACTGCAAGCTGCACGTTAATAGGTAGATTAAAGGAGTCTAATCAGGTAAAATATGCATAAACTCCTACCTAACAGTGATCCAAGCTATGACAGCTCTAAAGCATTCATTAGGTTAAGCTTAATTGATACAGTTCGAGGACTAAATTCAAATACGAATTTTCACAAGTCACGCATGTTAGTAATAGAAAGGACGTATAAAGTGTTATAGATTAGCCACGAAACGTAGACACATACATTGTTAATCTTCCAGTCAACCAATGAGCAAAAGGCAGAGAGGAAAAGTTTGAAGAACTGGAGTTCCACTACCTCCATTAGCCCTCACTCAGCCTAAAAACCTACTCCTGCTAAAGACACAATGAAAGCACACAATAGAGAATTTACAAAGTAAAAACAGATAATTATCGCCAGTGATTTCAAAATATAAATAACTGACCAATGGTCTATAAAGACAATATCACATAGCTAGCCAGCATCACGAAATTCAACAAGCATAGAGATTCGAGATAATTATCCTCATTCACAGCATTGTTTTTACAAAAATAGATCAGGATTCTATTCTTATGACAAATTCCGAATCGAATCAAACAAGTTTGTCAATACATATGGGCGATTATCAAACAAATTGCAAGAAGTAATTAAGAACATATATACGAAACTAGACACATGTGACTATTTGAGTGAGCGTGAGCGTGAGCGTGAGCGGAGAAGAGGGGTACCTACAGCGAGAAGTCGTCTTCGGAACGGAGAGGATCGAGAGAGACGACAAGCTTGGCGACAGATTGAGAGTCGGAGGACGAAGCATGGGACTGCCATGACTTCGACAACACCAGTGGGCACTTCATCAGCCACACCGATCTCTCCGCCTTACCGGTATCCAAATTGCTACTGTTACCGTCACTGCCGTTGCTCAGTTCTTCCTCCATTTTTGCTCTCTCTCTCTCTCTCTCCGTAGGTTCTGTCTCCTATTTCGAGGACGGTGGTGTTTGAAGGAATTTATAACGACCAAACCAATCACGAAGACGACAACTGAAGAAGTCAATCGCGGTCACGCTCACGCAGTGTCGCACCGGCACCGCCCTTGATTCAATGGACTGTGGATTCGGCCCATTACAAATCAATCTTGGGCCTAAAATCTTTTTACTTCTCCCTTAGCTTTGTAAATTGGGCCTTTCTTTTACCCACCTACCCTTTCGAAATAGATAATGCTTTTTTCAGTTTTGGGCTTTGGAAATGGTATGGAGTATACTTCCATACGGTTTTGTATAGTTTTATAGTTATATTGTGTTAAATATTTATTTAATCACATTATATTGGGTTTGATGGGCTAAGCCCAAGGGCCAACTCATGTTACAAGTTAAAGAAGCTCAACTCTAAGAGGTTCAGCAAATTCAATCCAATGTAGTCAACCTGGTCAAGCTCATCATACTCAAAGAGCTGCATCAATATGGAGCAGTTCATCAAGTTCAATGAGCTACATCAGGAGGGGAGCATGCAGGGTCATCCAAGAGCCTCCTCCTCTACCACCTTGGAATAAAGGTCATCCAAAAGAGCCTCACCCTCGCCACTTGGAAAGAGTCAGCCTTCAATCATCATTTGACCAAGTCTTTTGCAAAGCACCATAACTTCTTTACTCATTGAGGAGGTGAGAGGTCACAAAAAAGAGTAAAGGTCGCTAAAAAGAGGCGAGGTCGTCAAGTTATTTAATACTATTAAATAGCCCCAAATCTGTTATGATCGTCAGACTGACTATGCAATTACTACGCAGATAACTATAAATTGTAAGCTCCCCCAACACTTTGGGGGCATCTAAAAAATCAAGATCATTCTCTCCTCTTCTCTAAAAGCTTGTAACCTTCTGTGCTTCCTCCGGACCAGAGTTAATAAAATTTTCGGCGAACTCAGCCATTAAAAGTGAACGTAGGTCTTGATTGACCGAACCACTATAAACTTTGTCTTCTCTCTCTATCTATTTTACTGCATTTTATATTATTAACTTGACTGTGTTGTACAAACCAATTTGTACATCATCAGTTTGGCGCCGTATATAACCCATGTTTGTTGCATTTAGCCTGACATTTTTTTTTTTTTATCAGATAGTCTGACATTCATCCTGACCCTTTTTGTTTGACAAGTTTGATACTCTCAGACCATCAAATCCATGCAAATAAGAGAAATAGTTTGCTTACTAAAATATATATATCAATATATCTTTACCAAATGAAGTGGGACATAGCTACCATAAGTTAAGTGAATCCTAAATAATCGATGTTTTTGACTATGATATCTCATTTGGTATAAGGGATTTGATATACTTATTTGGAAAGCATAGTATTACTAGAAATAATATAGGTAAAAAGTCGGATAGGGCGGGCCTAAAATCTTTATTTTGGTAGGGCCAAAAATAAATGTAAAGGACAAAAAAGTAGCCCATCAATAATTAGAGAAAGACACGTCAAAGATAATTTTTAAGGGGAATTTAGAAGTTGCTATAAAAATTTGGACTTAATTGAATTAAACTACATTAAAAAAACTTATTTGACCCTAAGTGCATATTTTTGAAAAAAAAAATAAAAAGTCATTTATTACTCCAGTACTCTTTCTCTTCATTCTCTCTCCATTACTCTTTCATTTTATCTTCCCTATTTTTTCTCTATATATCTCTCTCACGTTTTTTATTTTTTTCTTCAAATATGTAAATATTTGATTTAATTTTTTATCTCTCTCTCCATTATTTTTTTTCTCTTTCTCACTCTCTCTCTCCCCTATTTTCTCTTATTATTATTCTTTCTCTCACTATTCTCTCTCCTTATATTAATGTCACAACAACACAATTGTACTAATTAGTTACATCAATTCGTTACAATTACCCTATAATACACCAAATAGTTTCTCATATATTCTAATAAATCAAATAGTTACACTAAACAATTATACAAAATTACAACACTAACTCAATTTGTCATTCATTTGTTTACATAAATCAAATAGTTACATTATTTAGTATTACGACATGGTTACACCAACTATATAACCAAATTGAGTTTATCGTTACATAAAATACTTTACAATTATATCAAACTCGGTGTATATAATTGGTGTAACTATATCATGATATTAAATGGTGTAACTCTTTAGTTTATATAAACAATTGAATGATAAATTGGGTTGGTGTTGTAATTTCATATAATTATTTGGTTTATTAGAACGCAATAGTAACTGTTTGATGTACTATAGAATAATTATAACTGATTGGTGTAACTGTTGTAACGTTGATATAAAGAGATAGAGAAAAAATATGGGAGAAAAATATGAAAAAATTAAATCAAATCTTTACATATTTAAAAAAAAATTATTAATGGGAGATAGAGAGAGAAAATATGGGAGAGATATGGAGAGAAAATATGGAGATATAATGAGAGAGTAATGGGGAGAGAGGGAGAGGGAGAGAGAGATGGAGATAATAAAAATTATGCATAATTTAAAGAAGGGCAAGTAAGTAAAAAAATTCAAATATCATTTGAATTGTGTACCTAATCACAAGATATTTTATTAAAATTAAAATTAATAGGATAAAATACTTATCCATACACTTCCTCTCAAATAAGTCTTAAAAAATGTACCCACACCTAAAAAACCTTATTTTCAAAGTATAAGTTTGTATAAGTATGCAAATTTTAATTGTTTATTAATCAGGTGTATTGAGTTAATTTGAGTGCCTCTTAGAAGATTCAACTTGAAATCTCATAACCTCTTATGCCATGCATCAAGTGTTTTATTTTTTTTATTTGTTTTGGTATTATGATAAGAGGTGTTTAAATTAATTTATGTGCACATCAACTTCATGAGGTACCAAACAAAACACAAATCCAAAACCAAAAAAAAAAAATGTATCTTTTGGCCCCGTTTGGTAACGTTTAAATTTTTCGTTTTTCGTTTTTATTTTGATATTTAGAGAAAACAAGAAAAAAAAACGTGTTTGGTAACCGTTTATGTTTTTCGTTTCTGTCATCGTTTGATAAACGAGTGGCGATTTTCAAAAACAAAAAAAAAAGTCATTTTTGGTTTCTGTTTTTCGTTTTTAAAAAACGAAAAACGAAAACGTTACCAAACGGGGTCTAATTGTCAACAATTATTGGAGAGAGAGCTATTAATATTAATATTATGTGTCATTTACCTCACAAATTCCTAGATAAGTTTGTGAACTTTGTTTTCCATTTTTGTTTGTTTTGTTGTCCTTTACTCCATTTAGTCTCTCTCTTTTCAACCCCAACCAATGAGAAGTTAAATTGAAGTTGTGCATATATATTTGAGATGTAAGATTTGACTTTTGATTTGGGTAACATAACATGTTTTTACTTAAAAATTATAATTATTAGTTAAGTTCGAAAGACACCAACAAAAGTCAAACCTCTGACGTTTGAGTCTACTATTTATCCAAGTCTAACCCCACACTATTAAATTACTCATGGGGTTAGATTATTATATTATCATCTACATTTATTAGACATTATTTTGCTATATTGATATCTAATTATTTGGATTATATTTAGAAAAATAAAATAACATAGATAATGAAACAAGATCAAGATGGTAAATACACACCGGTGAGAGAAAATTCATCTTTCTCTTGTCTTTATTTTTTAACGGTTAGAGTGTTTGGACTAATTTATGTACACCTTGATCAATTTACTTTTCAATCCGATCAAAACTAGGTCATCCACGTTATAACTACGGTATTCATAAGAAGTAATACTATAAAATTAAAAATGAAATCTAAAAAATTATAACTCAAATACGTATCATCTCTTGGATGAGTGAGTTTTATCAATTTTTTCAGTGGGACTTGATGATGCACAAAATAGTCTTGTGCAAGATTAATATTCGAGTGTGTGATAAAAATATAATTAATAGAGTAATCAATTACAATAATGTAAATATTTAGTCAACACATAAAAATATAGTGGTTCGGTCTAAATGACTTACTCCATTCTGAGGAATGACAACGGTGGCGAGGGTTTTATGGATGAAGTAAGGAAAACGAGAAAGAGAGTAATAGTTAGTTTTGCGAGAGGTACAATAATTAGGAGAGAGAAAAATTATGTGTGTGTAGAGAAGTGTAGAGGTAAAGCTCAATGTGTCATCTCCTGTAGAGAAAACTTATAATTTATAGGCACAATACCTTGGTTAAGGCAGTGACATGAGGGCAAAGATACTAATTCTCCAGGTGACTACAAAAGGTAATTGTCATAAAAAATTGTCTTAATATTCGAGAGTGAGTATTCCGATAATTGCTTTTCACATGTTCTAATTTTTTTTGCCGGCTGACTCGAATTCTCAAACTGGACTGGACATGTCATTTAACTGATTTTGGGCTCACTTGATTTATTAGGTTTGGTTTGGTTATATTTGGGCTCATCAGAACTCATTTATTCAACACTTGCCCAAAGGATGAGAGCCCAAAAAATTTACCAAAATTCCAACTTTGATGGTCCTGAATTGACTATTCATCATCGTTATTGGCTCGTTTAACTGTCGTATTAGAAATAGATGGATTGGATAAAAGAATTCAATCTAATACAATACAAATTGACAAAAAATAAGATTAAATGTGATATTAAAATAATATGTAATTTTATATAATATTTGACAATATACGATATAAGTGTGTGATAATGGTTATTTAGTCCAAAATGTAGTTTGATTAATGAATTATTTCATCGTATTAATATTGAATTAACAAAAGTATCCTCAATCAGTAATACATTTGAATTGGATTATAATACTACATATTTTGGTGATATTAAAATATCTCCACAATACAGGTCTATAATACAAAAAATATACAATTGATGAGCCCAGATTTTACTGGGCCAAACCCATTCTAAATAGGGAAATTTGGAGGCCGGTCCCCCTACATGGACTTGTTTGGACTTAAGTCCATCAAGGAAACTTATTTGTTATGAAGTCCATTTTTTGTCAATTTTACTATGTTATCCCTTCCCTTTAGAAGTAAAATAAAACTAAAAATTTAAAACTCCTAAATTTTAAGAATTTGACCAACATTAAAGTATTTTCTCTCTTATATCTATCTATCTATCTATCTATATCCATATATAGGTTAGGTATGTATATATGTATATATATATAGTAACATTAAAAATAAAAAATAGTAACATTCAAATACAAAAAAAAATTATCATTTGGACACAAAAAATAATACATTTACACACAAAAAATAGTAACATTTAAACATAAAAAATTGAAACATTCAATATTAATATTTTTAAAAAATAACAACAGTAACATGTTCAACAAAAAATAGTAACATGCTTAAAATAATAGTAATATGAACAGTAACATATTCAACAAAGCAGTAACCTGAACAGTAACATAATAAAAAAAATAGTAACATGAATTTGAATATATAAGTTATGTGTATTTATATATATACCACTTTTCTCATTATAGCATTGCCTTCATCGCACCATCGTAACCTCCCAAGCAATGCCAACCATCACGTTATCATCACCTCCACAACAACGCTCACCACCAT
>CM042184.1:51997594-52014497 GCA_023539305.1 Ilex asprella
ATATATATATAGAGAGAGAGATAGAACTTTAAATTTAATATATATATATAGAGAGAGAACTTTAAATTTGATATATATAGAGAGAGAGAGATAGAACTTTGAATTTGAATTTTAAATTTATGATGGAGATTTTATTAACATATTTAATTGACATTGAATTAAGGGATAACAATTTTTAAAATAGGAAATTAATTTAACTTCCTTTCAAGGAAGGGTATTTTTGAGATAAAAAAAAAGAGTGGACTTAAATCATTACATATAATTTTAAACATGGACTTAGCTCCTTATAAGTTTCCTTGCAAGACTTATCTCCAAACAAGTACATGTAGGGGGACTTACTTCCAATTTTCACTTCTAAATAAACCAAAAAAGCCCAAAGAAAAGTCATGGGAGACGTTCGTAAATCAACAAAGAGTCACCGGAGATGGTCGTAAATCAATACGGAGTCAAATGGAGCCCAAGCCAAAGGCCAACGCCCAAATGAGAGCCAAGAAGGCGTCTCCTAGGAGTCACCCAAGCCAGGCGCTGCCCAAGGCTACCCCTAGTCCTCTCCTACGACCTCTTAATTCCTTTACAAATTCAAGTCCAAGCCACACCAACTCAAGACAAGTTCGAGCTCAAGACGAGGATCAAGTTCACTATAGGTGAGAGTTCTCCTCCGAAAGAATACGAGTACGAGGGAGAAAACATCAGGATAGGCGCAGAGATCTCTTACCATAACTACACTTACCAAAGTATAGAAGTCTTTCCCCTCACGTCACCGCCTCACCGCTTTACCCTACCTATATAATGTAAGTCCTCTCAACATTGAGGGCACACTCTTGATGCCTCTGAAACCTATACACATCCCCTACACTCATTACTCTTTCTCTCTCTACCAAAAGTATTGTACCACTCGTCGGAGTTATTCTCTCGGCGACATCACTCATCAATAAAAATCTCCGGCCACCGCTGTCATTCTAAAGAGTGGAGGAAATCACCTGGACCGAACCACTATAAATCTTTGCGTTTACTCTATTATTTACTATTTTAATTCTTGATTGTCATTGATTACAACTATTCGAATACTTAATTGTTGATCTTACACGAAATAATTTTGTGCATCATCAACACTTAATATATCAAACAAAATAATAGACCCGATTACAAAATTTTAATTTATTTTGATTCCTTAATACACCTAAATAAACCACAGTTAGAGTTTTGTTTTCTCTTCTACTTCACACGTTTAACGAGTAAATTAAATCTCCCATAGAAGTATGACACATGTCAGTATAATCTTGTCAACCTGCCTGCTGCCGATCAATTCAAGGAGCTCATTATTAAAGTAAGCCAAAACCAGAAAGCATCACTCTCTCACTCTCTCTCTCTTCATGGATCGTCTCTCTCTGTCTTCCATTCTCACAATCTTGCTGTTATTCTCTACAGCAAGGTCCACTACAACAGACGACGACTTCTTCTCCGATGATCTGTTAATTCGTCAAGTTGTATCGGACGGCGGCGATCCTCTGTTGAACGCCGAGCTTCAGTTCTCTCAATTTAAGAGAAAGTATGGCAGGAACTACACAACTCAAGAGGAGCACGATCATAGATTCAATCTTTTCAAAGATAACTTGCGCCAAGCCAAGCGTAACTCTCGATCCCACTGCAAGACACGGCGTCACCAAATTCTCCGATATGACTCCGGCGGAGTTTCGCCAGAAGTATCTCGGACTCAATGCAGATAGTAAACGTCCACTTAAGTTTCCCGTCGACGCTCATAATGCTCCAATTTTACCGACGAATAACCTTCCGACCGACTTTGACTGGCGTGATCATGGAGCCGTCACTGACGTTAAAGATCAGGTAGTATATTGTATTGCCCTAATATTTCAGAAATTTTAAAATCCAGACTAACCTCTTAGATCCGTCCAGTGGTTTATCAGTGATGCTCAGTTGTTTTTCATGTCGATATCTTCATGCTGTTGGCTGAATTTGGGGAAATTTTTAGGACTCTTGTGGGTCGTGCTGGGCGTTTAGTACTACCGGAGCTCTAGAAGGAGCTCATTTTCTGGCGACCGGAGATCTCTTTAGCCTCAGTGAGCAACAGCTTGTGGATTGTGACCATGAGGTTTGAAATCGTTCTTCGCCTTGAATTTTGAATATCTTTTTTTTGCTATTAGAAAAAGGTAGTCAGGGCTTCCAAGCATAGCAATCCAAGACGCTACCTCATTGACTCAATTTGAATCATAGTCATTGACTATTAGCCTGTCACTGTCACCACAACACCACATAGGGCATGCTATACCATTTTGAATGTTGAATAGCTAAAATCAATTTGTTTATACTAAAATTTTAGGTAGTCAGGTTACCGGGTGTAGCAATCCAAAACGTGACACGGTATTTGAACCATAACTATTGACTTGGAATAGAGTCCGTCACAAACTAAATCATTTTGAATGTTGAATCGCTAAAATCAATTTGTTTATAGTAAAATTTCAAGCTTCTAATTAATATTTACAGTGCGATCCAGAAGTAAAAGGCGCATGTGATAAGGGATGTCAGGGTGGGCTGCCTTCGAGTACACACTCAAGGCTGGTGGGCTTGTACGAGCGAAAGATTATCCCTACAATGGGACTGATGGTGGTACCTGCAAATTCGACAAGAGCAAAATTGCCGCATCAGTATCTAACTTCAGTGTCATTTCCAAAGATGAAGCTCAAATTGCTGCAAATCTTGTGAAGAATGGCCCTCTTGCAGGTAGATATATACATTTTTTTATTGCCTCATCTGAAATTTATCTGATGATCATTCAACATGGGTGATGAGAAAACAAAAAATTAAATGCTTAAATATTACCCATCAGTTTAAATATTTAGAATAGATAATGATTTAAGGTAATGTGAGAATGGTAACTCAGTGTTTTTGAATATTATCAACCCCAACGGTTAGTCTAGTCGTAGTTCAGACACAGCCATCGGATAAACTTCTCCTTAGGGGTGGGTTAGGGTTCGAATATCCCACGAAACGTAACCCCTTTGTTCTTAGAGTCATTTCCTATAAATTTACCCTTTTACGTGGAGAGGTGATTTTGTATAAGATTCAACATTAGTTCAATACGTGAATGGGTTACATAGTACTGGAATAGACGATTGAGATATCAAAAAAATATATATATTTTCATCACTTTAATGATTAAAAAAGTTCACATGCTAAGCCTAGAGTGCCTTGAAAAATAATATTTAAGTGAGACTCTAAGAGCAATTCTAAGGGACTCCATGAAACACTTTTTTTAGCTATTTTACATAGTCAATCCTTAAATATTGGCTCCAAAGGACTAGTTATCCCACTAGCGATTTTCCATTACTATCATTTGGCTAGCTACTCTTGGCTAGGGCAAAAACGCTAGCTACTATGATTTTTGCGCCAAAAACATCCTAGATGGTGCGTACTTCACCAATCTCATTGCAAATATGATCGTTACAAATATGACAATTATTAATATGACCGTTGAAAAATTCAAATTTTAAAATTTTGAATTTTGTGCTATTATAAATATGACCGTTGTTAATAAAAATTAAAATTTTAAAATTTTTTATAACGTAACACGTTGGCTTGTGTTGTCATCAATATGGTGATGACATGACATACTACATAGTATTTTAGATTTTAATAATTAATAGTTAGTTAAAGTTAATTGAAGTGGTTAGCTAAAATAAATAGAGCAATGCTACATATCCCAAATTTGCATCCCAAATCAATGGGAACCATTGGATGAGTGGGTCCTATCAACTTTTTTCATTGGGACCTACTCATCCAATGGTTCCCATTAATTTGGGATGCACTTTTGGGATACAAATTTGGGATACAAGGCATTACTCAAATAAATAACGTGATTGGAGTGAGTTTAAAAAAATGATTAGTTAAAATAGATAATGTAATAAAAAATTATATTTTTATTAACTAGTTTACATAGCAGCCTTAGAGTTGCTCTTACAACTTAAGAGCTTTTGGATGAATTGGTGGTTTGAAGCCCCTAAGTAACGGCTTTCTTTATTACAAATACAACAATGTGGATAGACCACTCAAGAGAAGCCACATGTGGAGTGAAATGCATATGTTATTTCATTTTTTATCGGCTTAAAGTTTTCGGAGTCAACAGTCGTTTAACAAAACTAATTCTAGTGCGTGTATGTGTGTCTGTGTGCAGTGGGAATCAATGCGTTTTTCATGGGGACGTACTTGGATGGAGTTTCATGCTCTTACATTTGCTCGAAGCGTATGGATCATGGGGTACTTCTGGTAGGATATGGTGCTGCTGATAATGCCCATTATAGGTTGAAGAAGAAGCCATATTGGATCATAAAGAACTCGTGGGGAGTGGATTGGGGAGAGAGTGGTTACTACAAGATCTGCAAAGGTCACAATCGTTGCGGTATGGATTCCATGGTCTCTACTGTGTCTGCTGTGCACACTGCTACTGATCAATAGATTATATATGAAATCTCTGCATTATGGAGTCTGTGTATTGTGGTTGGTTTGATCGCGTGTGTCTTGCAATAGTTTACCCTTCTATGTTCTTAAGGGTTCTATAATCATGTCGGAACTGGACTGTTCAAGTTATAATTTCATAGTAAGGGTGGCAATCCCATGTTTATATTCAAATCTTGTCATTAGTAAGGGTATTAACCAAGACGAGCTATTCAGATTCCGCTCGGATAAAACTCGATTTAAGCTCTACTCGTAATTTAAATAAACTGAGATTGAATAATTTTTTTAAAAAAACAAGTTTAAAAAATTTGTTTCATTTGTATGTAAAATAGTCGAATTACTCAGTCTTGACTCGAGTTCTAAACAAATTGAGATCGAATAATTTTTTAAACTTATTGAAAAAAGTAAGCGTTACGTGTTTGAATTTAAGTTCGCAAAATTCAATTTGATTACTATTCTTACTTGTCATTCTCAATTTGACGTTGAATTCAAGTCTAGCTCAATCTATTCAATTATATTAACATGAAGAATTTCTCTCTTAACAAATCACTCATAGGTCTTCCTTATATTAAAAATGTTTTCAATGTAGACGTTTACAACATCAAGTGAAAAAATCTCTAATTCCATAGGAATTCAGTGTACAATTTTTCATCGGGTTTTTATAGCAACAAACTGAATAATTTTATTCACAAAACAATAAAATGAAGTGTAACAGCTGTTTAATACAGAATTATGAATTAGACAATAATGATTTGGATGTTTTTCAAGCTGTGAGGTGCATCAAGTTCACCAACACCTCCTTTCAGATCACCAGGATGCTGAAACATTATACGATGTTTCTTACAATAAACAACAGGAATTGCAGATGAGAATCAAACAAAGAACCAACATCAATGAGTGACAATTAGAAGCTTTGACTGCTGACAAATCCCTATTCCAACAGACAAACAATAACATTATGGAAAACGAAAAGGCGTAAGATTCGAGAGAGAACCCATTTCTCCCACACTTCATAAGAATTTTCCCTCTGTTGCATTTCCTAACACCTCTCTCTCGTCCGCGTGAAAGAATTGAATAGACCAATAATCAAACCTTTAAAACAATTATTGTCAATGACAAAAGCTTCAAAAACTGTCATTCCTCATCCTCGGTAATTAGTGTAAACGAGAAGGGGTAGAATTTGTAACCATCTCCCTCATAGAACTTGTTCTGAAATTCCACCCAGTGTAGCCGTAAGGCATGTAGGAATGCACTTAGGGTTTCCATCACTAGCAGTACACCAACCGTTGCACAAATAAATACAACAATGCCAACAATAAGGATAACGACATTGTTGAACCTGAAGTCACAAAAAGACAGCACTCTTCGTTTAAGTTTGTTAATCTCACTGCAGCATTTTTTTAACGAAAAAATAAAAAGAAAGAAAGAAGACGTTACCCCCAGGCAAGCAGGAGAACCTTCTCATAGAATACACTAGACAACTCTGAATGTGCTAGACTGAACAAAAACAAAAAAACAACCAATCAATTTGTACACACACATATTTCTATAAGTTCATAACATCAATTTATAGAGAGTTTTATACATTCTCTAATGCCTGTATTCTAAATAATACGACACAATACTATTAACAATATTCATGAATGTGCTTGAAGTTTTTCATATTACAAAAATTAAGCATGGGATTGTGTCCATAGAATATCATTTTTTCAATTTAATAATTGCAACAGGTTTTTGGGATGTCCCAATGGAGGGAAACCCACACTAAGACAGTGTAGAAAGAAGAAAACATAAGAAGGTAGTTATGAGCTCTGATGCACACACTGACTTTAGCACACACATGTGAAATACAACCTAGAAATTATATGAAGTCACTGGCTAACTACGTGATATGAAGTCACTGGCTAACTACGTGAATTGCAAGACATTACCTAGAGGGGGAGGGGGGTGAATAGGTTTTCAAACTTTAAGCTTATAGTACCTGAGGGCCCATAGACGTAGGTATGAAGCCGTATTAGAGACTGCTCCGAGTACAAACTCTATGGTATGTATAAGTTGATGTACAAAAACTTCACTGAACTCGAATTCCTCATGGCCATGTGCATCATTATGTGACTCCAATTCAAAATCATCAGTGATGTGAAGCGGTGTGTAGGATTGACCTCGGTGTCTCTGAGAAAGCACAACATGGAAATTAACAAAAATTAAAGAAGAAAAAAAAAGATGCAAATAAACCAGTGATATGACAATAAAACCACAGGCGTAACATCTTAACATACTTCCTGGTGTTGCTTTTTCAATAGAAATGGCTTTGGAAATAGCATCCATGGTACCGCAACAAGTGCCAACAATAGTAAAACAATCTAGCAATAAAGCAAAGGACATGCTTGACATCAGTTACGAATTCTAGTACCGCATAGAAATTAAACTCTAATAGATACAGGAAATAAAACCTGAAGGAATTTCTGGCCTGTGAAAAGCTGATTCTCGCCCAAATCATCAGTAGGACTCAGGAACATGTATATCATTACATGGTACAAGTCAGCTTGAGAACCAGTGCACCATTTCACAATAATGAGGAGCGACAGGTACCCAAACAGGCTGTTTAAAAATATCATCTGGGGAACAAATTGATACCTGAAGCAATGCATAATTAATGCTGATTACATGGACTGGCAAAGTTAACATTATTAAACAAGCTCTAAGTTGGGCGGCTTAGAATGCATGTGAGATGTAGACAAAATGTAGTGGACAATTCGATGCACTGACTGACCTCTATATAAGTAAGTATGCAAGAGTCCGATCAAACTGTGTAGCTTACCAGATATTTATGTCACTTGCAAAAAATTTTGCATTAAAATAGCTCAAAATAATTCCAAGATTCATTTGAGCTACTCCCAGTAGGATTGACATCTTCATCTTCAATGAATTAAGGAACGGTAACTCACTGCGGGTACCATGCCACTTAGGATCCACGCCAAATGGATAAGTGTCACGCACCATAATCAACCCCACTGTTGAAGCATCCCTGCCACAAACCCATGTTAGTGAAAATAGAATGCAGTGGGTAAAAAATGATATGACATATTTGAAGTACTAGTTCAATACCTGCAGGAAGGATCACGGCAATCGTAAGCTGAGCGTCCAAATAATTCAAATGGCACGGAAAAAAATTCATTGTATATTAGTCCTGTGTATATTGAGAATAGTGCCATCATCATAATTACATAGCGACCACCAAATGTCATCTCCATGATGTCTCCAAGCTTCTGTTCTCCACAAAATTAGATGAACTGTAACTTATTGCTTATGTTAAGAAAAATGATACAAGGTTAAAAGTCCAATGATTAAAAATAAGATGCGGCATTAATGTATCAAATACATTTGACAACCGGGTGTAATGTCTTCTCATACAGACACAAGCACTAACCAGGAGATAGATGATCCATACACATGTCGGTCGGGCAGCAAATAAAAATTTAAGACACAAACCTCATGCATTGGGCCAAGGACATCCCACTAAAAATGGGCGATACAACAAAAGCAGCAAATACTTTTGGTTAATAGTTGCATGATTACATATCAAACAGAAAGCTTAAACTCTATATTCAATATGTCTAGATCTGCAGACTAACACAACCTTCTGATGCATGCAAGAGAAAATACCATAGTATTATTCCTTCAAACAAGAAATGAAGCGTCAAGGGTGATTATTGTAGAAGGTATACTCAGTTCTGTGGAAGTTACTAATATTAAACCTCGTCTGAAAGCTGTAAAGGCTTATGCCTTGAGCAGGCTTATGCTATGACGATGCATGCCTTGCTTGGGGCTCAAGGATCAAGTCTTATTGAGATGCAGGGCAACCTTGCCACCTAAATAACAAAAAATTACATCACCAAGGTGCACAAGTCTTACTTTATTGTTATATCTGCCCCCCACACATCAAATACATGGCTTTATACCTTCCCTATCCTACAAATTTCACATGACTCTCTTCATTCATCAAACTAAGATTGGCCAACACTGGTTAAAAACCATTATCATGATCATATTGATGCTTCACACTTCTCACTTTCGCCCAAGAAAAAGGGCAGTAAAAAGAGGATAGAACACCATAATAAGTGCATGAAGAATGAAAGTCCGCATGGAAAACATAAATCACATTTGCGAATGCGGCATCCAGATACAAAGTTAAGGTACGTCAAATTTAATAATCTCTTTTTACTTAAACTAGTGTCCCAACTCAAGAGGTGTTAACCTTAATATTTGTCACGTCTTTCAATTTGAAATACTAGTTTAACTAAATTGAGCGTTCTAACTTTGATCTACCTGATCTTTATGCTTGGATATCACATTCGCAAATGTCATACATGTTTTCCATGGAGAATGAATTTGTATCAATATTTTGCTCCTATAAACTCTTATTCTTGTGAAAATCATCAAAGTTCATTAGAGGTTTATACCACAACCAAAGGGAGGCCAAGAAGCTACGTTGCTTCTTGCTGTAAACACTATAGAGGTGGATAATACTCAATACACATGACCACATCTCATTACAAAAATTGTCAACTTATTCAAGATAAAAAAGAGAGATGAAGAGAGACAAGAATGTGGAAGAGAGATGAAAAAGTAATTGTTCCAATTATCCATTTTTTTTCAATAAACTTGCAAAATCAATATTTATTTGTGCTTTGTTTCAATGAAGTCAAGATTACATTCATGGGTAACTAGCTATGGGACATATTTCAATTGAAGACAATTTGCCCCAAAAGTGTGGAACAGAACCATTTGTGATTACCTGACTGGAAAGTTTCTTTTCCCTGATTATGAAGTATAATGTCGCAAGAAGCAAGCATATACCATGGCCCCAATCTCCAAACATGACGGCAAAAAGGAATGGAAATGTAACAATTGTATAAACACCAGGATTTGCTTCCTGATACTTGGCCACTCTGCAATATTTAATTAATTAAATACTTTGCAGGACTGTGTGAACTTAAAAATGACACTTGAACCAGTTAAGATACAATAAGACAATATGCAGCTGGTGCAATGGGGAAAAACAACACTAAAGCAGCATGCTCTCATGCACTTCTTCTGACATAGACAGATGAAAATCAAATGATAAGCAAGTTTATGATAGATTACATGAGAAGATGAATTGAATAAGAATGCTTTGAAACTATTTTAAAAAATGAAATAATTCTCTGCAATGACAAGCCACACGAAGGACATATTTATAAAGACCAACGGCTAGCCCCAACAAATTTTTAATGTGGTGTTGTTTCGCACCCAAGGAAGGCCAGCTAACTTATATTATTGCTTGATTGGCCATAATGTGATATTTTTAAGAGCCATAAATTTGTTTCAGTCTAAAAGTTGTGTAAATGAAAAATCATTGAACTCATTTTAAATAACACAAAAGTCAACATTTTCAGAAAGCATGATATATAACGGGGCATATTGTCTGGCATCAGTTGTGGCCACCATTGCCACCAAAAGTAAACTATTCTATACATTGTATAATAATATCAGGAAACAACTAAAACACAAAACCATTACAAAAAGGTTACAGCATTGGCTTTGAGCATCACATCCTTAACTTCCAACAGAATTTCGAAGGGATATTAGTATCAGGTTTTCAAGTTGCTTATAGAAGCCCAAAATCCAGACTTCTAACTCGACCAGGAACATCACATCACCATAAAAATGAAAAGACAACCCTACACCTAGCACAACTATGAATGTTCCTTTATATTGTTGGTTTCATTTATAAATGGCCATAAATGGATCTCAGAGCAACTCACCCATATGCATCTACAATTTCTTGAAAAGCAGATGTGACTTTGTTTGTGCGGAAATAGGTAGGTGGTGATTCCTTAGTATGCAAAACCTGAAGGATGGCCCCAACTTGTGAGTTGCTGTCAAGGGTTGCCCTCTGCAGTGTATTCTGAATCTGCAAAGTCAAGCCAACGCTTGTTAAATGGTCTTTTTAAATTTGATCGAAAGATGAAAACATTACATGTACTCTAGCAAAATTATAAGAGAGGTTGAAACAATATACCTGATTTGTAGCAAAAACAGGACACCAGCCTTCTCCCACAAGGCACTTTTTGGTCACATCAATGTTGAGCATATTCAAAGTGTGGTAAATGGATTTCTCCCTCTTCACCTTTATAAGTAGAAAGAGATGAAATTTAGTCATTTGATAAGATTTTGACACCCAGACCAAATAAAAATTTATTTCCTCCCAAATACAGACAAGCACAAATGGGGGATAAGCACGTGCTTGTGTTTCACTGACACAAACATAACACTGCTGATAAGATTGCATAACGAACCAGAAGGTTCCATTGCTCAAACTGACAGCCAATGGTCTGCAGCAGATTGCCCCGGTGAACCAGTCCTACATCAATGGTAGTCTTCAACTCCGAAAGTTTTCCAGATACCTACATAATTAAGACAATAAACGCATCACTGCACACGTCAATCTATTCAAAAAGAATGCTGGCAGTTAAAACCTAAGCTGACTGCAAGTTGCAGACAAACATGAATATTATGCTTACAGAAGAGGTCATAACTGTAAGCAAAAACCATACAGAGGCCAAATAAAATAGCCACACAAGAGAAGAATCAGAAATATATTTTCCTTTTCTTTCAGAAAGTAAATAAGTTTTCTTTGTAAACTCAAGAGTCACTTTGATCAAAATTCTAACCTCTGTAATCATCTGATATTGTTTGCCAAGGTCATCTGTAAACGGATAACGATTTGCTCCAAACGCATCACAAATCTTCAATATTTTGTTCTTTGCTCTTTCTCCAGAATAGAAGACGATAAATACATTTTTGTTGATCTGCAAATTAGCACCAAAATAGTGATTACATTTGTTTGATAATAATGGATAAGACAACAGACGAACCAGAAAGAGAAGCAATTCATAAAGTTAGATGCTGACGTAATTAAGCTTCAAGTGAGAGATATGATGCATGCTAGACGCTGTTATTAAAGGTGCAGTGGGACAAGAATCTCATCACAAGACATAGCACACCATATTGTACCCAAAAAAAAAAGGGAACATGCAGAAAAAGGAAAATAAAAAACTTACCAGCCGCAGTCCAAGTAAAGGGAAAAAGATGGCATGCATGTACAAAGTAAGTGTTTAAATCCACCTAAAAGCATATAAACTGTGGATAACAAGGGGAAAAAAAACTACGGTAACCTTATCTCCTGACACAGGATCTATGACAGGATCTTCCACAGTAGCTTGCTTTAAGAACACGTTTCCCCTAGTTGCACGAAATAGAATCCTTTCAAAAGCCAAGGACTTTTCTCTTGCAACAAGACCACTGACATATCCCAGCTTAACTTGTTTAGAAAAATCTGTTGACATTTCCTACACATCACCAAAGGTCAAAGTTTCAATGCAAAATTCGGTAACGGATGTTCAGTTAATGACAAGAAAACTGATAGAAAACTACAAAACTGTACTTGCTCCAATAATAGAGGACTATCAATGGATCCTTCACCAAAGGGATGTGCTTCAAATTCTATCTGCTGAGCTGCAGCACTGCTTTGAGCTGAATGGAAAAACTCACCAGCCTGAATTGAATAAGACAGCGTTCATTTCATATCACAGCTTGTAGGGCTGTAAAAGTATATAGAACAAATGCAATGCTACATGGCACAAGTGGAAAAAGTATCGGCCGATTACCTTAATTTATCTGTGACAAAAACAACATACCAGAAGGACAAAGTTACCTTCTGCAAAACAAGCTTATATTCTAAAAGCTCATTATGAGAACGTTGTAGCTTTTCACTGTTTGCATTCATCTCCGCCAGCTCAGCTTCAAGTTCTCCGAGTTTTACCTAGTCATACCACATGTTGTTGAAACATATACAATCGAGAACTTTTTACCAAATAACAAAAATAATACATACCTCCAAGTCATCCAAGTTAATTTCAGTGTTCATAGTAGACCTTGTTGAGGGTGAGAAACCAGCCTTCGTCATTTGTTCCCTGAAAAACCGTAGTTTGCGTGCCATCTCTCCACATCTCTTGATCTGCATAAAGAAATTACACGCATCTACATCAAATGCAAAGTCATACGAGAAAACACAAAGTGTTTTTATGTTTCCGTCTAAAAGTCAGTGAGCTTTCAACTGCTGAAGCTTTCTCTTAGTGTATGGAAGCATAGAAGTTCCTTTAGTAAGTTTCTGTCAAGTTGTTCTGATGTTACCAAAAGAACTTTGGAAGCACATATAGTTTGGGTCAATGCAGAAACATTTGAAACAACAAATTATTCCAACAAATAGAAACATATAAAATATTTTACCACCAAAAAAAAATAGTCTCGCTAAATAAAGCACACCCAATAAATAAGCATGGCATGAGCACCGATTGGATTTCTCGCAAAGAAAAGGAAGATAATAAGAATTTCTCCCTTGTCTTATTAAAGGCAAGCATCCAGGCTGGATTTAAGAAACCATTAATAGGTAACATAGGCTTAGTGCTTTTGTGGAAGGCAATCCCTCAGTTTGAAACACCTGCCAGGTGAAAAAGAAGAATCCTAGAAACGGAACGACCTTAAACAGGGTATGTGTTTCCAATATCCCTAAGCTCATTGTCTATCTCTGGGTGTGTGTATTTAAAGGCATGGGCATTCAAATGGTACAGATCATTAACAGTCTGAGAAGTGCACTTGTGAGGGCAAGCTTTATACCTTAATCTAGTAAACTCAAGCAAGAAATCCAACTTATTGCAATCAAACGAGTTCTATTCGATATAGCAATCATGAGAAACGGTAGTAAAAGGAAATAATGGCAACACCCCCCCTCCCTCTGCTCATAATTTACTCTCCTTCCTCCCATTTGTAAAAACACTGTTGCCGCATGGCATACTTTCCACCCTTGTATTGCCTACATAAGAGCTGAGAGAGCCTACCATGGATGAACCACTAATCTGGCTATGGTCTTTCCAGGAAAAAAAATCAGGGTACAGGTAATAATATAGGAAAAGTCAGTCATCTTGTAATGGGAGACTTGACTCATACACATGTTTCAGCATAACTTAGATAAGAGACTTTCTTATAGATGTTGAAGTTTTTGTTTTTGAATGCTCTTCGACCATAATTTTTCTTCAGCTTTTCCATGGGTGAACTTGCAAGTAATATTGACAATCGAAAACAAAATCAAATATCATAATCTTCCATGACTCCAAAAACAAATGGCAATATGTCCAAGAAATGAAATCCCATGTTTGGACTTCTTCGATCAGGACAATTGAATATGAGAATTTGTGAGTGATGGTGCCAGGCAAGAAACCTAGTAAGTAAATCTGCCAGGAGTTTGTGAAATTAGAGCAATAAGCCAAAAATGAAATACATTTTATTTCTTTGAAACAAATTTATTCTTCATATTCGATATGTTTTTCATGTAGAAAAAAAGAGAAAGCTCTTCCAAAGATGCAAACATAAGCATTTATGCAAACTAGAGAAGGATAAAGTTGTGGCAAAAAATGCACCTGAGAAGCATATGTCCTCTGGAATGGACTCTTTTCAACATTGAGCTGTAGAAAAATTACCAGATATTGTAATACTTGTCAAAATTGGAAACTAGAAAATGGACAGTTAAAATAAATGTCACAATTACAAATTTAAACAACAGATTGTGAAACCATCATAATCAAACATCATCTATAGCTCGAAAATCCTCTCACAAGGGGAAAAAAATGTAAACACGTGGAATGCTCAACACTGGTCTATACAGGATTACTTCTAACTAACACGCAAGTGACTAGAATTGTCAAGAAGTCAAATGGTACATTTAGAAGAGCATCAAAACTGCCGATGAAAATGAAAAACAAAACAATTTCACCACCTAATTGATGAGCCAAGATGATCATTCCAACAGAATCACCACAGACGAAATTGCCAGTCCCCACCTTGCACACTTTCACATCAATATCTCTACTGAAACTGTAGTTTTAGCAGGCAGAATCACTCGAGGCATGATGCACATTAACGTTAAAACCAGTAATTTTCATTGTAAACCTCAACACTAATAATGCAAAAGAAAACCAGAAGATCCAATTGTGAAAAAATATAATTATTTTTGTGCCCCTAAACCTTACGAAATTTTTAGACAAGAATTGTTCGGAAGAGAAAAATTCAGAGTACAAATGTATAGCAGGATAAATAAATAATAACCTGGCCACAAGATCAATAAATATAAACCAGATGCGAAAAAAAAAATTAAAGACAGAAAGATTCTCAATGCAGAATCAATTCAATCATCTACTAGATCAAGATCACGAAATGATACATAAACACATCAATGTCGGTATATATGCATACTTATTTACATGTTTATAGATGAGGCGTATAACTCACGTCTTTGAATTGAACGAGGCCAAGCTCTCCCAAATAGGATATGCTTCGATGAGCAGATTCCATGGGAATGATTAACTGCACTAATTGCATCGGTTCCGAACGCAACAGATCCATTGTCGGACAACACCCTCCGTCCCCCATTCGCGATCTACGTACAACTTCAATCACAATATATATATAATACTGTGTGTATATTTATATATATGTATTGCCTGACGCCGTTCTTTCGGCTCCTGAATCCGGCGACAAATGATCAGAAAGACTCGACCGGAAAATTAATTCTCAGGTTCCGACAACACGGAGAGGTTTCTTTCTTTGCCTCTCCGACACCATGTGCTGATCTTTCGCTTATGTTATTTGTTTCTTCGTCGTCGTCTTCATATTCATACGCTTGTGATTTAAGGAAACTCCAAGTTCTGTGCCCCGAAACGACGCCGTATTGGATTCGGAATTATGGGCTTTGAGCCAAGAGGGACTGGCCCAAACTCTTATCTCTAGGTTCTATACCCTGACTCGCATAATAATACTGACGGTGTGGTGTAACCATTACACCACACTTCCTTCATTATCCACTGGGTGCTTAATTGGAAGAAGGTTCACCTCTTGTAGGTGTTGGAGACCCAAAAGATGTATGGGCCGACTAGAAGTATCCAAAGAAGAACTTCTTTGTTACAGATTTTGAGTGGGTTTGGTTCGGCCCCTCTTACAGCTGCAATGGCCGGTGGCTCTGCCCTAACTTTGCGGTCTATGGGAAATTTGGATCCCCTTCTCCTCTCACTCTCCCCCGATTTTAGTTCAAGAAAGTGTCAGCGTAAGAATCTTACTTTAAAGTAATATCTGAAGTTTGAGATTGAGTTTGGAAAAAAAGAAAAAAAATCTCAATCCCATTTAAATTCGAATAGGTTTGAAACTTTCGGGTTCAACCAAATAATTAAAACTCTATTTCATCTTAATTTCAGTGATCTAAATTATATAAAAAAAATATTGGTTGAAAGTCACATTGGGACTGAGTTTTACGTTCAAAACTTTTCAAGTTGGATTCGTTTGGTTAGTGAGAGATTGTCGGAAAGAGAAAAAAAAATTCTGATTTTTTAGTCTTTGTTTAATATGATAATGCTGAAAAATATTAGAAACTAAATTCATGAAGCCACACAATTTTTTAGTAAGCTAAAGCTATTGTTTCTTGCAAATTATACCAAAAAAAATATTTTTTTTTCCCGTCAAAGTTGAAGAAACATATCTAATATTTCACTTTGCCCATGTTTTCTCCCATGTTGGTCATTATCAATTGGATATAAATTTCTCTAATATAGATTAGAGTAATATTGATGTTTAAAAAGATTTTCTTATAACTTTTCTACTTTTTAAACTATAGAAAAATCATTTTTAAAAATTTTATTATGCATATATTTCATGCTAACTAAATGTATACAATTTTTATTGTTTTTATTTCACTTAACTTTCTATCTGGCGGGCGAGGTCATGTCTTTACTAGGGGTGCAATTCGAGCAAGTTGGACAAGTTGAGAGGTTAACCCTAATCCAATCTTAAGTATATAAACATCAACCATACCTCAACTTGAAGAACTCAATCCGAGTATTGCCAGAGTTTAATTCGGGCGGATTCGAGTTGAATTCGAGTTACTTAATTTTGGCTAATTTCGGGTTAAAAAATGAATTACTCCTCCCTTGGTTTGATAAAACAGGGAAGAGTGACGGGTGAGAAAAGGAGACTCAGAGTCTGAGACCAGATAAAAGATAGATGAAAACTTGAAGTAAAGTGAAATTCTAAACTTTGAAGAGTGAAGATAGATATTAATTCTACTTAAATATATTTATTTGAATTAGAATTTTTTTGTCCAAATCTAATTCAAATATTAAAAATTTTAATTCAAGCTCTATTTTTTTAGAATTGGACTCGAATTAAATTCAAATTAATTCATCCTCTAGTCTTTACCCGCTTAATTCCATCCCTAGATGAAAGAAAGGCTAGCTGACGGATTTGAACCAGAAAAAGCAACAGATTAGCCGCCATGCAGACTGAT
>CM042184.1:52059401-52072285 GCA_023539305.1 Ilex asprella
TTATCACATTAGTAGATATTTTTTTTATTGTTATGCGCATTTTTCTCATTTTTGTTATACCAAAAAAAATAAAAAAAAAATAATTATTATAATAATGATAAAAATATTCATAAAATAATAATTTTTTTATTATAAAATATTTATTAAAATAATAAATTTTAAACGTACGAGACTAGTTTTTTTTTTTTTGAGTAGGGTAGTCAATTCCTTGATATATTATTAGTGGGGAAAGTTGGATTTTGGACCACATTGCAGCTACTCAATAACAAGGGCAAGAACAACAGTATCTACAGTGCACGCGCCTGGCATCAGCCTATTAAGCTAAACATTCCAAAACCCTAGAGAGGCCTAGACTCTTCTGTTTTTGCCTTTTTTTTTTCAATTACTAACAAAAAATGTTAACCACCAGTCCAATTCGCCTTCTTCATTCATTAATCCCCAGTTACCCACCCTGTGGTCACACATAAAATGTCAATTCACTATGACAAGTAAGTTCATGAAGAAATTGAGAATGACAGAAAAAGAATGTTCATGAAAAAACCCATCCATTCACAACCCATTTCTAGTCCATTATGTGTGTAGTGTATTTTTGAATTGTGGGTATGTCAAAATTTAATTAGATTTAAAATTTAAACACTTACGACATTACCTATTTTAAATATGTAAATATACATTGATCTATCTCTAACTGGCAGTTCATGATGTCACGCTTTCTCATTCATTTGGGTTCTTAGAGTCGCACTTCTTTGACTGTCCTATTAGTTTTGAATTCTCACCGACTCTTTGTCGACCATCAGAACACCTTCATGTGTCATTCTTAAATTTGACTATTTTCGGTGTAAAAAGTTACATACCATCTGAAAATATCAAAGAAGCCTAAAAGTAGTGAGTATCTTTCTTTACTCACATTTTTCTTTTATCTAATTTCCATCCTAACATAATCTACTAGCAAAAAAACGTAGTGTAAACATACATAGAAATGAATGAAGAGAGAAAAAAATAAACTATTGAAAGACTGGGTATATAACAACTTGTATCATCCTCAACAATTCGGTAGCATTGTGTTTTGAACTAACTTGGAGAAACTAAATCTATGAGACTATCAATTTCCAGCACATATGATTCAGGCATGGAAGAAATTGATTATGTGCATACATCATTTGGTTACCTAAGAAGATGAAAAACTTATGACACTTTTCTTGTCTTCCACTGTCTTGAATTCTCCAGAAAATATGATGGTTGTTAGTTCATACCTTCCGGCTATACTATAAACTCGACTTTGTCACCCACCATGGTGGTTAAATTATAAAAATTTAGCTTCATGATTTCTATTTTCCTCGGTACATGAAACATTCCGCGATTCAATTTTAGTATTAATAAGCTGACGATAAGTTGAGGAATTAATCATAATCAACCAGCAAAATAAACAACCTTATGAAATTTAAGGCATCCAACATTCATCCCTAGAAACCATATAATTTCATGAAAAAAATTCATCGTGCGTGTACAAACAGATATTGAACATTAATCACACTAACCTTAATCGAAAACTTGTATAGTTTTTCTTAGTTAAAAACAGGATTCGGTTTAAATATTTTTATTGTATATAGTTCACTTCTGATTTCGCATTAGTAAAATCCTTTAAAAAAAACCCGAATCTACCATACTCTAGTCATAAAGGAAAATGTTAAGTTCTCAACTTCTCATAATTATAAGAAGATATATATATATATATATATATATATATATATATAGCTTGCTTCCATATTGGGCAATATGCAAAATAAAATGACAAGTATCAAGGCTCCCCATTACATAGTGACAAACTCAAATCAGTACTGCTTCGTTTCGTGGTAATGATATCGATGACCGGTTAATGCAAATGATGGTCAACTTAAAAACATATTCAATCATATATATTACCTTGTTTCGTCAATCCCCCGTTTCCTCTTGCTCAATTCAGTAGTGAGCCCTAGATTCTCTTATTCCACTATATCCATGGAAGAGCTCATTGCATTTCTACAATAATTAACCTGTGCAACTTGATTCATCTTACTGACTTTATCGTTCGATGTCAAAATAACTTATAGCCGTTTTGCTTGATTTGTACTTCAATTATCTTCTCAAATCCTTAACCATGGTTGAGACAAAATAGATGAAGGTTCAATGAAGAAGTTGAAGTCTCCAAGTTCTAGGTAGGGTATAGCATCTAAGTTTTCTTAGTACTATATAAGAAGGACAAGCCACAATCATCTAATCTAGTTCCTGTCGATGCTTCTCAAGAAGACAAAGATGGAGAAGAGGCAAGGAAAAGGAGCACACAAAAAGCTGAAGGAAGTATGGGCATACCTTAATGGTGTAGTGTAGTGTCTTAATCGGTTAAAGAGACGAGTACTTCTTATGGATATCAGAAATTTCAAGATTAAGGAAAGCTTCTTAAACTTGCAGTTTCTTTGAAATATACCACATATAGTAGCCTATGAAAGCACCTTTAATCATATCATAAATGTACCTTAACCCTATACCAATATAAATGTACATGTCCTCACATAACAAGCATCACATGCATATACTTGCAGTAGCATTAATCATTAGCAGCTGGATCTCGAAAAGCTTCCAAGATTAATTCTTGGGTCACATCCATGCATACTTCAACTTATAGTTTTTTTTTTTTGATAATTATAAAGCTGATACAAATGCTGACAATATATGTAAATGGTTTAAGTCACTAAAAGCTACAAATAATTTTTAAGGATTATTTTATAATTTATTGAGATTATTTATTGTCAATCATAAATATTAAGGTTATGAATAACGAGTATCGTTTGAATTTTAAAAATTATATTTTTTATACTTAATCATAACTTTTTAAATTATTACATTATCGTCAACAATGTTACAACTCAACAAATTGTAACTTAAACCATTAAAGATTATATATATATATATATATGTATATATATATATAATTTTTTGATATAGTAACTCTTTCATATCCTAGTTTTACTCTATCTGCAAAATAAGTTTGCATGTATGAATCTAAGTGTATATATATTTTTTTTTGTTCAACGGTTAAGATAGTCAATGTTAACTAATCTCGACTGATTATTTCTTTAGTCTGGTTAAAAATAGAATATTTATGTCAAAATTAAGGTATTCATCAGAAATAAATTCCTTGATTTGTCCTAAAAAATGTGTCAAAATTCAAACTTAAAACATCTGACTTTATAATATATATATGTATATATATGTATGTATCTATATATAGAGAGAGAGTGTGTGGGAGAGAGGGGGGGAAGAGAGATTTATTTCTTCATAGTTAGACTTTTTGAAGTGGAAAGCCAAGGTAACATATGGCAGTGTATGAAAGACTTATAGAGCTGGACCGCCTATACCATTTCCCTTTCAACAGAAATAGCTAAGAATTCAAACAAATAAATAATATATAAATGCTGGCCCGAACCGAACACGAAACCTAGTCATTTAGTCTCATAATTATCCGGCAAGCAAACGGATAAATGGGAAAAAGCAACATCGAGTTCAAAACCAACCAGAAAGCGAATGAAAAATCAAACCCAGAGTGGAAAAACCCATAAAGATTGAAGAAACTTATGCATAAATACTATGCACACATCCAAATGTAAGGAAAAAAAAACAAACAAAACCCAACACTCAATACGAGAAACACAACAGGGTGGTCGTTAAAATCATCAAAGGATAATAATCAAACAGAAGTCATAGTTGAAATTCTCGAACAAGCAACATCTGATCAAATCTTCCTTCATACACTTGTTTCTCTTTCGGTCTCCATTTCTAGTTCAATGGGTGTTAAAAACGCTAGAAAAACATGAACAATAAGGATCGATGGGTTTCTAATGGCGGCCAAATGATGAATTTTTTTTAGAAGAAGAAAAGAGTGCCTACTCTTAAAGACTCATTTAGATAGATGCTGAGAGAGAGGGTGATCAAGAGAGTACTTAATTTTAAGGTCTTGGTGGTGGGAAGAATTGCGTACCCGCCATGAATGGACTGAATGGAGTTGGGTAGAGAGAAGAGTCAAGCATCATGACACCTTGGTTGCTGGTTGTGATGGTGGCAGCGGCGGAGGGGTGGGTAGTAGTGGCTGCTGTGATGAGATTTAGTGGTTGTTGAACTGGACCTCCACCGCCGCCACCGGAGGAGCTCTGACCCAGTGTATAACCACTGTGATCAGGACCTTGATCGTACAGAATTCCTTGGAAAACATGGCCCCCAATGTTCACAGCAGTTTGATAAGCATACTGGTTATCTGCATCATCCATGGCGCTCACTCTTACGCAGCGAAACACCGCCTCAGAATTTACTTCTGTCGGAAAGTGACCAACTTCTAACCCTAATCAATCAAAACAAACCTTATGTAACAAATCAAAAGCACACAAGACGGAGAATTTCCAAGGAAAAAATAAAGAAAGCATTCTTACTTACTCCACAGGTATTTTCTCGTTAGTTTTACTCTTTAACAGTATGAAAATGAAAGAAAATGAGGTGGGTGGTTGGGTGAGGGTGACCGTGGAGGGTAGAGTAATAGAGTTCATCCATTACACGCAAAATATATGACCTGGTTTTGCGGGTTAGTACAAGATTTTTATATAAATCCTTTCTACGTTCCATAGATCTCTCTATCTTGAACAGTTCTCGGATGTTCCTCTAATACCCATGTTGAAATTTCAATTCGAGAACCCATCAAATCCATGGTATTTAATTTCCAATTTGGATTTGTTTGTATTGAAAACACCAACAATATTACCTGGATTCTCTCTCTGCCTTTTGGGATTCTCTCCTCTCAGAGTCAACTGTTGTTGCTGTTGCGGTGGTGGTGCTTGGTGGTGCAAACCGGTGAGTTGGTGTTGCCTCTCGCGCCTTTTGGCCGCAGGAACCCAAGTACTCTTAACATGAGTTTGGCACTGAAACCCTCGGCTCTTACAGCAACTCCTACATCTCATATGAGCACAGTCCTTCTTGGCTTGGTTTCCACAGTCTTGGCAGTTCATACCCGGCCCTCCTCCTGTTCCAGCTCCTTGCCTCATCACCCTAAAAAATCCCGATCTGTACGATGAATCATCACCAACGTTGTTATTGTTGTCACTGATGATTCTCCTACTAGGACCCACTGAGAAATCTACATCTAACAGTTGATGTTGTTGGAGCTTTTGTTGATGTTGATGATAGTACTGTTGCCATATCTCAAAACCCTTGCTGTAGATCTCTTCGTTCTTGAATAGAAACAAGTTGTGTGTAGTGTCTTGCTCTTGCTCTTGCTCTTTTCCACTTAGTGAGAAGAACCCAGACATTTTCTGCACTTACAAGCTAAGACTGAGCTCAATTTTGAAAGAAAATCCATAGCAAAACCTCAATCCAAAGAAGTGGGTTATCAAAGAGTGAGAGATCTATGATTTTGATTTGTGGGTTTGGACTGAGGAGTGTTGGTGGGTTGGTTTGTGGTGTATTGCGGGTTTCTGTCTCTTCTCTCTCTCTCTGGTATTGTTTTGGGTTTTTTTTTTGCAGCTTTTCACGACAAATTTTAGGAATTATTTAGGGCAAGGAAGATCGTTCTTTCTCTTGACTGCTGCTCTTGAATTCTCTGTCTTTGTTTGATGCATTAAAGTCACAGCCCTGCAACGCCGCCATGGCCACTGCAACCCCCTCTGCCTGCAACCTCAATTTAAGACAAACAACAGTACCATTCTCTCTCTCTCTCTTTCTCACACACACACAGAACCCTCACTCACTGTTTCTCTCTCTTTACAAACACTCGGCTGGTTTTACGCAGAAAATCTACGACTCACCACTACTTCTACAGTTCTCTTGCAGTTCGCAATAAAATCTCATCAAGAACCATCGAATCTCAGCCCTCGAATTTTAATCAAACGGCAGAGATATCATCCACGTGGCAAAGTATCAGCTTTTGCTTATTCGTCCTTGCACCGGAAAACACGCTCTGCTTTTTTTCCTGACCCTTTTCCTATTAATCGAAAACTTTTTATTAAATTTTCAATGAACCAAAAGAGGAAACACACATTCATTTCCATTTTCAATTTGATTTTTCATCAGACACCCATCAATCGTACCATCAAAGTATATTGATCCAACGGTCGCTGTGACGATGAGCATCACAGTCAATGGAGAGTTATGGGGTTTCATGTGATTTTTGAGACAATTTATACCAATAATATTATTTAGACATAATTAGGGGTGTTCAAATTTCCGACTGGCCGCAAGTTCCTACCCTACCCGATCCTACCCTACCCTAAAAATCGGCTAGCTACAAAAATCGGGTAGGAATGCGAAAGAGTTTTTGTTCTTCCGATTAAATCGGGTAGGAATACGGAAGAGCCATCTATTTTCACATTCCTACCCTACCCTATCCGCATTAATTTTGTATTTCATATTGTTTAAACTTAAATTAATTGTTGTTATATTTGTGGAACAATTATGGTAGATTGATGTTCATACTTTCTTGTGTTTTATTATAATTGTTGTTGTAGTTCTTTTTTATTTTAATGTTATTGATTTATTGTGTTGTTAAATTAGTGGATGTTATTTAATTAAATTATTAAAATGATCCAAAAATTAATAGTTATAAAAGTATTTATCCGACTTCCTACCCGATTAATCGGGTAGGAAGACGGGTAAGAATACTAAAACTGTCGGGTAGGGTAGACCAAGAAAAAAATTCTTCCGCAAAGTATCGGGTAGGAATACGGAAGAACATATTTCCTACCCATAGGGTAGGGTGAACACCCCTAGACATAATTTACGAATTTAATTTATTACAGTCATTAAATTAATAACAAATACTGGGGTTATCAATACATAATCCAAATAAAATCTTAAAGTTAAAACATAAATACATATTATCCTTCGGATGAGTGTGGAAAGGGTGAGCCCCACTGAAAAAATTGATAGGACACACTCATCCAAAGGTTGATATACATTTGGGTTATAATTTTTTGGGTTTTATTTGAATTTTGTAACATTGTTCATAATTATTAGTGATTAAGTCAATAAATTAAACATAAATAATATGAAAAATACTATGTATTTCAAATTTGTAACCCAAATTTTCATCCCAAATTCAGGGCACCAATTGATAAGTGGTCTTATCAACTTTTTTAAATTAGACTCACTGATTCAATGATCTATTTCATTTGGGATTCAAATTTAAATTATAGATTTGAGTTACATAACATTGCTCAAATAATATTACTCGATTTACATTAAATTTCATAAAAATCTTGAGTGTGGAAAACTAGGTTTGTCATAATATTATTTTTTATCGAATCGAGAAAGCGATTGATCGAAATACATATAAACTGATTAAATGATACACACCACCACCACCACCTCGTATTCCACTCTAATCCTATGGTTAATCATATTGTGTTTGACTTAAGAGTAGTGTTTCTTTAGAATTTTGAGAGAGTCGGTGAGAGATTATGGTGGCCATAGTTAGAGGTCAACACCTTTGATAGTAACATGAGTGATACATCATGAAGAAGTCCTAAGTAGGCCACATGTATCTCATTCTTGAAGGATATATGTATACTAACCATGATCTCATGCTTGAAGATATTTTGCGATACTTAAAAAAGGACATTAATCATGCTAAATTCATTAGGGTATCTATTCTTAAAATTTGAGATAATATTTATTAATTATTTAATAAAATAAGAAATGTTAAAAAAATTGCATGGATAACTTTTGTCGATTAATACCATTTAAATGTCGTTATCAATTCAAACACAACGATTAAAATAAATTCCTAATTTAATCATTTTTAATTCAATATAAATTAATAGAATATAGTTTTGGAAAGAATTAACTTAAATTAATATTGATGTAGAATTTGCAATATTCTATTAATTGATTTTAAGAATGCAAAAGAATTAAAAAAGTTTTGGTAACTAAAGGGTAAGAATAAAATTAAAATATAATAGAATTAGAACTTAATTGAAACAAAATATTAAAAATAGGACTTCATTAATATAAAACCAAAATGATAGGATTTAATAAATATTTGTAGGAAAAAATAATAGTTATTAGTAATTTTCTCGAAAAATACTATACAACTCAAATATGCATCCCAAATAAAAGGTTTCATTGGATGAGTAGGTTTCATCAATTTTTTTAAACGAGACTCACTGATCTAATTGTCTTCTTCATTTGAGATAAAAATTTGAATTGTGGATTTGAGTTAGATAGTGTTACTCATTTTTTTCTAGATAAAAAATTAATAAAGAGAGATTAATGTGATTGTTTTGACATTAAATAGTGTATAAGTTAAATTGTCTGACATTATAGGCGGTGCAAAAAAAAATATTTTTGAGGAAAAAAATAAAATTATATTATTTTTTGTTCCTATAAATATAAAACTAGAATTGTTTGTCAAACTTTGAGTTTGTACGACGTTGTACGTACCAAACTTTTCCAAAAAACTCCTAATATGCAGATGAAATTACTCTAGCCTTCTGGCCTTGGTGTTTTGCTAGGCTTACTAGCGCCTTTAAACGTACAAAAAAAAAAAGCCCATATCCAAGCTGAAAAGCATAGAAACGACAGTAGTTTCATTACTGCAAATTTGGCATGAACAATTCAGCAATATTAATAGTATAATTCTATTTGCATCAAAATTTGCACTAAATTAATTGCAGTTATTGAATTAATGATGGGACCTACTGGTCCAATGACTACAACTGATTTGGTGTAAATTTTCGTATACATTTTTTGTGCACATAGTATTACTGATATTAATATAGATGCACTCTAAAACAAAGGACATTACAATTAGGCATGTCAATTTTGTCCAGTGAGACGGATTTATATCGGGTCTTAACAAATTTGTATCAAAAATTACTTCACTCATACTCAATTCGTTTATTAATTTGTGTTTAGCAGGTCATGTCATATCGTTTTCATGTTGTGTATAACCAGTATGTAAACAAATCGTGTAATATATTTCTTTTGATTAAGTTCCTCCATATCTGATTCATTTATTAATCGAGTCAGATCAGGTCTACTCATTTACTAAATTAGTGGTTTAAAGAAGATTTAAATCCTCTAATTTTATGTTGTGTCATATTTTGACACCCCTAATGACAATACATGCAAAAGACTCTTGTTGGTCTTAAGAATAAGATATATCAATGCCATGGATGATAATTTTTTGATCAATTGATAATGATATTTCTTTGGAACTTTTCTTTTATCAATTTCTAATAACCATTTTTTTGGTAAATACATTTTAATTAGTTATAGCCATTTTTCGAATACTATTATTTATCAAAACTTTAAGTTTATTTAGTATATATTTTTTTTAAAACAAGTTTAAAAAATTGTTCAAATTCGACTCATTGAAAAACGGGACGAGCCCAAAACTAGAGCTGTTAATCGAGTTGCATTCGAGTCTAATCAAACTTCTATTTATACATAAACGAGTTGACTCGTTTAACTATTTACACATAAACGAACCTAAAAAACGTTCAAGTTTAGCATGTTTAACAACCCTACCCTAAACGAATTGAACTCAAGCAGCTCAACTATTTTACATATAAATGAGTCGAGTTTTATGAGTTTAAACCGAACCCTAAAAAATTGTCTAAACTCGACTTATTTAAAATCTGAACTAAACCCAAATAATTTGACTCGATTAATGACCCGACTCGCCAATAACCATAACCTTAAACTCCAACCCGCCTGGAAACAATGCTAGGGTCTCTAATTAACGAAAGGGTTTAGCTAACGGATATATTAACTCTTCCGCTAGAAGAATCTTTTAATCAAACACGTGATGTGCACTAATTAGCGGCCTTTAATCATACAAATTTCTTTAATAATATAATCATGTACGGAGCAATCCGGCCCAAATCCCAGCCGTGTTAGGCCCCCTGACAAAAAACCAAAACGGTTAGTACCTAAACGTGCGTAATCAATACTAAATCTAGTGAAATTCAATCATAATTATATAATAATTTGATATTATTTTAGGGGCCCGAGGCCCTTCTTTTATCATTTGACCCTCTTCCTACACTTCTACTAGCCTATAGCATTATGTTCCTGTCACATATAGACTATAGTCCATGTGCACCCACATTATTATTACTAATTATATCAGGTACCTATGGTTGATCATAAGGATACAACACTCTTGGTGGTGATTTTTTTCTTTTTTTTTTACGTTAACCATAACTTGTATCTTGAAAGATCTTTCGAGTTTTAATTTAAACTTCCAAAGATTAAAAAAATTTAATTTACGCCTTCAAATATATAAATTTCTATTAATGTGCACTTCAAACTAACAATTTATCTAATTGCCGTCTAAAACTAAATTGGTAAAATGCATTTAGATTCTTTTATATTTGTCACTTAATCACCTGAACTCTTTCAGATTTGAAATATTATATCTACACCCCTAAGAATTCAAAATATGTCTAAAAGTATTCCCCAATTGAACATCGAAATAATTCTATTCAAGTGATGTATTGTCTTGTATTGTATTGTATATAAATAATCTTATATAATATCAATACTCTTAAACATTATATAAAATCTGCATTGTGTTAGGCATTCAAATAATAAACTTGATTTTGAATTTTAGAATACAATTGACCCACAACATAACATGGTAGTATAAAAATTATAGTTGTTTATTAGGACGACATCATGTTTTTCAACAGTTACATTAACGGATATTGATGATAGGAAATTATATGTTACATGTGTACAAATGTCAGGGGTTGTAAGTATAATATTTCAAATGCTAGGGATGTAGTAATTAAGTGAAAAATCTGAAGAGAGTCTAGGTATAATTTAGTCATTTAATTTTAGACAACAAACTAATAATGGTTAGTTTCAGGTGCACGTTGATATATATTTATATCTTTGAGGGTGTAAATTAAATTTTTTTATCCTTGAGGATACAAATTGAGATTCAAGATATCTTTTGAGTTGTAATTTGTAATTAACCTTATTTTTTTAATTTTAATAAGATATTCAAACTTATGTCGACTACGCTATTAAACTCAAATACGAGCCCCTGTAACCCAAGTTGAGTTTAGAATGTGTCTCTCAAGGGACAGGGGTCAGTGCTATTGACATTGTGACAAATGAAATAAATATTTTATTTTTGGAGTCTGAGAAATATATGTAAAATGCTCCAACCTAATTTATATCTATTTACTAAAAGTAATACACCTCTTTTGTTTAGTACACTACCTAATTTGTTCAAATAATCGTATAGTTGTCTTGATTTTTTTATTTTTTTTAGTAAGTCAAAAGTTGCAACGCAATCAAACATAAAAAAATGGAAACTATAAAAAATTTTAAACTAAAAGACGCTTTTTTAGTTTTTCAAGAAATTAATTTATTAACAAAATAGAATTTTTTTTACCAAAAAACACTACAAAATAGAATTGAAGATGACTCTATGGCGAACTATTTGAGTATATTTTCAAAAATTTACTGTAGAAGATTTTTGAAATTTGAAAAGACATTATGTTTCACTTTGCTATATTATTAATTTTTTTTATGTTATACTTTAATCAAAAATCTCAATGTAATTCTCTTGCTTAAACATTACTTTATATCAATTGGTGTGTTTTCTTTTATTTTTTTGGTCCTCGAACAAAGGACCAAGTCTCTACATTGACTAAAAAATTCTAATTCATCTTAACATATTAAGATCAATCTAATAAAATAACTTTTAATCATAATCTTATCAAATTAAATTATAATTTTATTTATATTTTATAATAATTTTAAGTACTACGTTAAAAAATAATTACTTTTCAATGTTTATTGTAATTATGATGATTAAGTAAGTACACATCAAAGCGGAGCCTAAATTACCTTTTATAGTTGTATACAAGATAAAGATGGCATTTGATAAGAGAAAAACGAAGATTTGTCTAAATCCTTCTCATTTGGATCAAGATTAGACCCATAACGTAATAAACAGTAAACGTATATAGAAATACCCGTATAAACCCGTACAAAGATAGGTTGAATCTTATTCCCACCCTAATTCACTGTCATTCCTACGTACGGGGCAACACCACCCACTTCAAGAAATTTGGTATTTAACTGCAAAAAATGTTGCAGCTAAATCTGTAAAAACTATAACTAATGTGTTCTAATGACAACTTTTTTATCGTCGCGTCGTCTTCTACTTAAGGCAAGCTGATTATTTATGAACCTCATGATTTGGTAGAGTACTGCGCTCATATTTTGTTAGATTAATACAAATGTATTTATTAAACAAATTTGATAAATCAATATATATATATATATATATATATATGATTCAAATTTATCATAATTAGTTTTATAATTTATAATTCTGTCAATTTCTTGATTCAAAACGCGTGGTAAAAAAGAACAACTAAATAGGCGTTTAGTAAATTTACAGACTCAATTAAAAGCTATCACAACATTAATTCATTATACACACAAACTAACTTTTTAAAAAACATATTGAGAAATTGATAAGTGGTGAGAAATTTTAATTTTGAATTGATTATTTTCATCACTCGTGCTCGCCAATTTTTTTTTTTATCAAAATATTTCCTTAGTGAATTATTCACCATGGTGAGGGATCTATTTTATACAATAGGTCGCATTTGAATGTATGATAATTTATAAGTGATATGATAAGATAAGACTTGAAAAAACTGTATTGAAGAAATTCAAAAATAAAAAGCCAATTTAATTTACTAATTTGAATTAAGTTTGCAAAGAATTGAGGGTGGTGAATGGTATGTAAATATGTGAATAGATTGAGTTTAGATTCGATTTTGACTTACAGGAATCCTATTTTAAAAGTTTGACTCAAATTTAATTCAATTATTCGA